>JAURVB010013678.1:0-15844 GCA_033002965.1 Piper betle | reverse complement strand
GAGAAGTTAGGGATCAGAAGAAGTGACATGGGAGACTGAACAGGAAATGGCCAGAAAATATCCTAGCCTGTTTGTAGCATAAAATACGTGTAAATCCTATTATGTTATAATATTTGGTGGATGAAATATTTCTAATTGGGGAGATTGTAAAAACCATGATTTTTATTACAAGACTCGAACCTAAATATTATGAAATAAATATAGATGAACCAATATAGTTGGTTATCAAGTCGACCGGTCATGGTTCGACCTATTCATTAATGGATAATAGGGTGTGAGAATTTAAAGAAGGGGTCGTTGAACCTAAGAAATACCAATGGATGATGGGGTGTGAGAATTTAATGAAGGGGCTCGTTGAACCTAGGAAATACCAGTCGATGATGCGGTATGAGAATTTAATGGAGGGAATGGTTGAAGTGTATATATATGCAGGAGGAGGGAGTATTTCATCCCTCATCTCCGTCCCAGGGCGACCTCCCCATTACTGTGTGAGTATTTCACCCTTCATCTTATTTGTTTCCATTAGGATTCTTACATGGAAGGTTTGTTGAAGACGCCCTGCCAAGTTGCTAGATCTCCAACGTCTTATGCATGGGGTTCTTGTCGATTGCTTAGTTGTTTTGTGAATGGACATGTTAATAATTAAATTATCAATTAGATAATGGGGATTTGGATAACGATAATTAATAATTATTATCATTAGAATTGCTGAAAATTTAATAAGGAATGAAGACTAACATGAACTAAATACATCATTTAAAATTGATAGTATATTAATCATGTAAGTTGCATGTACGTTCATGCAAAATAAAATTATTCTAATGTATAATTTTATGCCTTCATTCAGATTAGGTAAGCGGATCACAGTTAGACGTAATCACAATTCAGGTACGTATAATAGGTAGAACATCGTATTTTCCTTTTTAGTAGCCTAGGTCGGCCTGAGCCCAGATTCGACCACCATGCACCGAGTGCAACCGGGGTCAACGAATTGACTCAGTCCGACACTGGGTAGTATTATGTGTGTACATTTTGTAATTCATCGACGATGTTTTATAGTAGTGATAGCCACCCCCATAAAAAGGCTACGGCCGGGGTGAGTGAGGCACAGCGATTCCTCCATCGCGCTGGAGTGCAGTGATACCGCCCCATAAAAAGGCTACGGCCGGGGTGTGCAAGGCACTGGCACTGGAGTGCAGTGATAGCCGCCCCATAAAAAGGCTATGGATGGGGTGTGTGAGGCACTGGCACTAGAGTTGGCAGTGAGAGCTTCCTCACAAACGGAGCATAGCAATCACCTGAGTGCAGTGATAGCCTCCCCATAAAAAGGCTACGGACGGGGTGTGCAAGGCACTGGCACTGGAGTGCGTGATAGCCTCCCCATAAAAGGCTATGGACGGGGTGTGCAAGGCACTGGCACTGGAGTGCAGTGATAGCCTCCCCATAAAAAGGCTACGGCCGGGGTGTACGAGGCACTGGCACTAGAATTGGTAGTGAAAGCTTCGCCACAAACGGGGCGTAGCAATCACCTGAGTGCAGTGGATAGCTACCCCAAAAAAGGCTACGACCGGGGTGTGCGAGGCACTGGCACTGGAGACGGTAGTGGTAGCCTCCCCACAAAAGGGCTACGCCCGGGGTGTGCGGATCACAGCGGATACCTCCTCCGCATTGTTTTGGAGTACAGCGGAAACCCTCCACCGCATATTAAAATAAACATAAGGAAATAGTGGAATGTACTTGATTTGTTTTATCTATTATACTACTTAGTGTTGTAATCACTAACGCGGAATTGCCACCGTAGGTGTGCAGATTCGAGATTAGGTGATTGACAAGTAGAGCATGGAGCAAAATAAATATGAGGACTGCTTTTTTTATTTAATTGAGAAATAAGTGTGGAATGGACTATAGATCTTTAACTTTCGGGGTACCCATTGTAAAGAAATGATTTTGCCCATTACGTTGCCTTTTGGGCCGGGTCGTTACAATTTCCTACAAGGGGACCTTAATTTCACCATTCATGGTGGCCGACTAGCAGCCATGGCGACCATGTCCTGCCCCATTAAGGTGACGACAAGCACCACCACAAGTGACGACCAGTCTGCCCTTTCTAGGGTGGATCCACGTCTTGCCAGCTACACCACCCAATCAACATCAACCTAGTCTCCCTTTACGTTCCAGATTTACATCCCTTCCCGACGGTCTGACTCGGCGACCCAAGTAACTCTGTCAGGCCAGCAGCACCGCTGGGAGCACTCCCTACTTCCAGCACATCAACCCAACTCACAAGGATGTAAGGTGGTGTTGTTGCTGCTGCAAAAACACCAGGACGTCCTCCTGGTTTTCTTCTTCCCTTGTTGATTTCTCATTTGATTCTTATGTTTAACATGTTTATGATTTATGCAACATGTGTATGCATGTAACAAAAAGAAAAAGAAAGGAAAAGGAATTACCCGAGCGAAGGAGGAAAGCCAGCATCTGTCCAAGGAGGAGAAAGATGTAGAAGACGCCCTTCCCTTCTCCTTTTATAAAGAATGAAATGACGGCTAGGGTTTGTCGAAACACCCTTTCACCGCAATTCCTTTAACCGAGTAGTTGGTAATCAATACGGTTCACTTAACCATTTCACTTAACCTCTTAAACGGGTACATGGTATGGTTCACTGAAATGGTTAAATGGATAAATAATTCACTTAACCTCTTCAATGGGTACATGGTATGGTTCACTTAAATGGTTAGATGGATAAATAATGTGGTCGACTCGACCGATTCTACTATAATCGTCCGGTTAGAAATTACTTTTCAATTAATCGGGTGATTCATACCTAACCAGCTAACAAAATTTTTTCCCCACGTTCGATCCCATCGCGTCGAACGTTATTTTTATTATTCTTATTATTTATATATATATATATATATATATATATATATATATTTTTCCGGGTCTTTACATTTTCTAATCTCAGAATGAATTGGGAGTCGACGTTTACCAATCTCAGAATGACTTGAGAGGCAAATTACTAATCTCAGAATGACTTAAGGGATAATTATTCTTTGCTTGTGTAATAATAATAATAATAACGGGTGAAATGATAATAGGGATTTTATTGACTTGTTTCATTTAATTATTCGGCTTAGTGGTTTTATCACTAACGCGAAATTGCCTCCGCAGGTGAGCAGCTTTGGGACTAAAGAATAGAAGTGTGGTTGGTGGTTCTTTTACCAACCCAGGTATGGTGAATCGATAATAAAGTTGGACTTCTTTATTATTCTCTTGTGTTATAAATGTGGCTATTGGAAACGGTCCGAGACTGTGAAACTTATTTCCTATATTTACAAAACATGATTTATTGTTATGATTCATATTATATGTTGTGAGACTTATTTCCTATATTTCATTTCATGTTCTGGGATATTAACGTTACATCAATTATATTTTTAAGTAACACCCGGTCTGGTTCGGGCGGGTCGTTACAGGTGGTATCAGAGCATGGCTTCCCACTACCTCACATTTTATGAGGCAAGTACCTTGTTGAAAAGTCAAATAATTAACTTTTCCCACTGTGTTGTGTTATCAATTAACCAATGTATTCGCTAATAAACCTAAGTCATAACTGGAAAAAAACATACTAATGAACCATGAAGGTTCAACGTTAGATGGCAGGCACTCTAGACAGTCTAACTAAGCTACTCTGCCCAATGCGAACACCGAGAATGTATTGGCTCAGATCCTGATGGCCACACAGGGACAGGCGCAGGCTTCCGAAAATAAAAATTTAGTAGTTGAAAATATCGTTCAGCGGTTACCGGAGTGGTAGCAGGGAATGAAGCATCAAACTCTGTAAGATCCCTCAACTTAGTCCCACATCTAATACCTACTGGGAGAAGATCCTGTTTATAAGTGGGAATGGACTATAGATCTTTAACTTTCGGGGTACCCATTTTAAAGAAATGACTTAGCCCATTACGTTGCACTTTGGGCTGGGTCGTTACAAATGGTATCAGAGCCGACCTGGTTCCGTGTTAGATGGTGGGCTGGATTAGAAACGTTGGCTAGGCTGCCGGTCACAGGCCAGAAAGGTCGTGGGCTGGGGCTAGCAATGGGCCAAGAATATGCATTTCGGGGACGAAATTCCCTAAGGTGGGTGGATTGTAAGATCCCTCAACTTAGTCCCACATCTAATACCTACTGGGAGAAGATCCTGTTTATAAGTGGGAATGGACTATAGATCTTTAACTTCCGGGGTACCCATTTTAAAGAAATGACTTAGCCCATTACGTTGCACTTTGGGCTAGGTCGTTACAAACTTAGTAGCGGGTCCCACGATTAACTAGGATGGTGGTCAGGGCAGGGTTAGCAGACCCGGGCGAGCAAGGGAGCGTCCAAACCCAGTGGCCGGGTAGTTCGACAAGTGGTGCCCCCAACAGGTGATGATAGTGATCACTACATTGTGGAAAAACTTGGAAAGAATAGAGCTGAGGTATTTATTGGAGGGATCGATCCAATGAAGGCGGAGAGCTGGATTGACATTACCGAAAAATCATTCAGAGCTCTGTCTATGCCACACCACCATCATGTGAGATTGGCAACATGCATGCTTCAACATGCATTCTTACTGGTGGAAATCCATGGAGAAAACCACTTCTCATCCACGTGAGATTTCCTCCATTACGTGGACAGAATTTGTGGCAGCTTTCAATGGACAATATTTTCCAGAGCCTGTTGTCTAGAAGAAGAAAGATGGATCACTTCGGCTATCTATTGACTATTGAAAAATCAAACAAGTGACATTCAAGAATCGGTACCCCTTACCGAGAATTGATGACTTGTCTAATCAGCTAAAAAAAGCAGGAATATTTTCTAAGATAGACTCGTGGTCTGGTTATCACCAGTGCAAGTAAAGGAGTGAGACATACAAAAAACGGCTTTCCGAACTCGGTATGGACATTATGAGTTTCTGGTTATGCCTTTTGGTCTAATAAATGCCACAGTGGCCTTTTTGTCTCTTATGAACACAGTATTCTACATATATCTGGACAAGTTTATTATCGTATTTGTGGACAGCATTCTGGTCTATTCAAATAATGAAGAATAGCATGTGAAGCGCCTGTCTATTACTCTTCAAGTTCTGAGAGAACATCAACTATTCGCCAAGCTCTCAAAGTGTGACTTCTGGATGAGGGAGGTAAATTTCCTTGGTCATATTGTCTCAAAGGCTGGAATTGCAGTGGATCCATCAAAAGCGAAAGCAGTCATTGATTGGCCACAACCTAAGTCAGTCACTGATATCAGAAGCTTCCTTGGTTTAGCGGGTTACTATAGGAAATTCATTAAAGACTTCTCCTTAGTAGCATCGCCGATGACCAAACTCACAAGGAAGGGGGTCAAGTTTGAATGGAGTAGTAAGTGTGAGGATAGTTTCCAGTCTCTAAAGAAGAGCTTAACAACTGCACCAGTCTTGACCCTGCCAAATGGTAATGAAGGATTCGTAGTCTTCAGTGATGCGTCTCGGTTGGGTTTAGGATGCGTCCTTATGCAAGAAGGTAAGGTGGTGGCCTATGCCTCTCGTCAATTGAAGATTCATGAGCAAAATTATGCAACCCATGACTTGGAACTGGCAGCAGTGGTTTTTGCCCTAAAGATTTGGAGGCACTACTTGTATGGAGCCCAGTTCGAAGTCTTCACTGACCACCAGAGTTTGAAGTATATCTTCACCCAGAATGACCTTAACCTTCGACAGAGGCGGTGGATGGAATATTTGAAGGACTACGACTTCCAAATCTTATACCATCCAGGGAAAGCGAATGTGGTAGCCGACGCGTTGAGTCGGAAGGGCAAAGTGGACAAAAGTCAGCAGCTAGCTAGACTTTGGGCCATGTCAGCAGAAGTGGTAGCTATCAACCCGGTGGAGCAACTAACAGGCTTACTGGCAAATTTGGTTGTTTCCAATGATTTAGTTGATCGTGTTAAGCTAGCACAAATGGGTGATGAGGAGCTGAATAAAATGTTGGACAAGATTCCTGACATTGTAGCTGATTCAAATAGTGTGATCAGATTTAGAGGAAGGTTGTGTGTACCCAAAGATAATGCACTGAGGCGGGATATCTTGGAGGAGGCTCATCGCTCAAAGTTCTCGATACACCCTGGAGTTACTAAAATGTATCAGGATTTAAAGCAAACCTACTGGTGGATTGGGATGAAGAGGGATGTTGTGGATTTTGTCTCGAAGTGTCAGACTTGCCAACAGATTAAAGCCCAACATCAACTACCTGGAGGACTATTGCAACCTTTAGAAATACCAACGTGGAAATGGGAGTGTGTCACATGCGATTTTATTTCAAAGCTCCCAAGAACTCAAAAGAAGCATGACTCCATATGGGTAGTTGTGGACCGACTAACTAAGGTAGCTCACTTCATCCCCACGAAATCAATGAGAACGGCGGAATACCTGGCAGGATTATATGTTGACAATATTGTCAAATTGCATGGGATTCCAAAGGAGATAGTCTCCGACCGCGATCCCCTATTCACCTCACATTTCTGGGAAGCTTTTCAAAAGCCATGGGAACTCAAATTAAGTTGAGTACAGCATATCATCCCCAAACTGATGGTCAGAGTGAGAGGACTATTCAAACTTTGGAAGATTTGTTAAGAGCTTGCATTCTTGACTGGGGAGGTGACTGGGAGAAACACTTAGCCTTGGCTGAATTCACCTACAATAACTCTTACCAAGCCAGTATAGGGATGGCACCATTTGAAGCCTTATATGGTAGGCCCTGTAGATCTCCATCGTGCTGGCTGGAGTCTACCGAAGCAGTTATAGTCGGGCCAGAGATGGTGAGGGAAGCAACTGAAAAGGTGAAACTCATTCAGCAAAGACTTAAGGCAGCTCAGGATCGACAAAAGAGTTATGCTGATACTCGAAGGAAGGACCTAGAGTTCCAAGTTGGGGAGTTTGTGTACCTAAAGACATCTCCTACGAAGGGGGTGATCAGATTTAAAATATCAGGGAAGTTGAAGCCAAGATTCATAGGACCGTTTCCAATCCTGGATCGAGTTGGGAATTGTGCATATAGATTAGCATTGCCACCAAGCCTAGCTGGAGTACACAATGTTTTCCATGTGTCAATGCTAAAGAAGTATGTACGGGATGAGGATCATATCATCACAAATTTTGAAGACTTAGAGCTACAATCAAATTTAACCTACGAGGAAAAGCCGATCCGCATCCTGGCAAGAGAAATAAAGACACTCAGGAACAAGGAAATTCCTTTGGTAAAAGTATTGTGGAAAAATCAGGGGTCAGAAGAAGCTACATGGGAGACTGAACAAGAAATGGCAAGGAAATACCCTAGCCTGTTTGTGGCATAAGAGTTTTATAATTGTAGCGGCATGAACTGATCCCGAAGAAATAAATAAAGTTAATCATAATTGTTCTGTTGCCTGTTATGATATTTCGGGGATGAAATATTTCCAAGTTGGGGAGATTGTAAAGACCGTGGAAAAAAAATTTTAATATATTCGACTCGGGCAGGGAAGGATCGAACGTTAGAGAATTAATATTAATTATATTATATTCTTACTACCCGGTTAAATATTTTATTCTTTACCCGGTTACCCGGTTAAAGGAATAAAATACGGGTGTTGGTGTGTTTCCACAAACCCTAGCCGTCATTTCATTTTATAAAGGACGTCCTCCACCCTAGCCTTCATTCGCATTCTCTTCTCCTCTTCCTTACCGGCGTGTCTTCTTCCTTGCTTAGGTATTCTTTCTATCTCCCTCTTCTTAATTTTCTTGCATACATATTTTAAGTTGATAATAAGCTTTATAATCGTGAGGATTAAAGTTTAAAATCAACAAGAAAGAAACTAAACAGAAATTAAAGTTTAATTTGGCCGACGAGTCCCCTGTTTCGGCGAGATGGGTAAGCACAGGCGAGGTTTCGCCGGGAATCGGTGGCGACGGTCGTTCCGACGTCGGAAGATGATCCTACTCTCTTCGTCGATCAGTGTAGGGTCAATCTCACGTGTGTGGATGTCGGCCTGGGGTGGTAAATGGCCAAAAACAGAGGATGGCGGCAAAAACAGAGGCGACGGCGGTGGGGGAAGAAATCCGGCCGTCCTGGGTGGCGACGGGTTCCAATATGGCCGGGGAAGGTAGATAGGTGGTCGAGGGTGTCGAGGCGACCACCCAATTGAGGCGGCGACGCTCGCCGGCGGTGGAATCGCCGACGCGAGCGCGCCGCTAGGCAGGCGATGCGGGCGTCGCCGCGGCTGGAAGGCGGCCGGAGTTGGCCGGGGCGACACCGCAATGGCATGGCAGGGCTGGGCGGCGACGATTGACGGCGGCCGGAGACGTCGGCTGCGGCGGCGGCTGGAGGGCGCCTGGAGTCGGGAACAGAGCATGCCGGAGAAGAAGAAGAAGAAGAAAATTACCTTGGGTGGCAAACTTGTAAATAATGCTTGACTCGACACAGCTCGAGTTAAATAATAATACCAACTCGTAAATAACACCTGACTCGATACCGACTCGAGTTAAAAATAATTTGAACTCGTAATAAATCTTTAAAAATAATTATTTTAATGGGTTATGGGTTAAAGTTACTAAACTAATTAATTATTGGACGAAGTCGACATGGACATAAGTAATAAAAATACGGTAATGATAAACGGTCGATAATTAATCGGCGTAATACAAGCGATTAAATTAAATCGGAGGGTTATAAGTGATTAATAAAATAAAGATTTTACCTTTACCTTATTAAATTTAATATTAGGTAAATAAAGTGATTATTTTAATAACGAGTAAGTAATGTAGAAAATGGGTTATTAAACTATAGTCGGGTAGCAATCACTAGCGTCGAACCTAAAGAGAATAATGAAAATAAATAAAGTTCGAAACTTTATTGAGTCGAATAATTTAAAATAATTGTATTAATAATATTTTTGAATAATACAAATTATTTTAAATAATTTAATCGATCAACTTAATTAATTAAATTGCTATAAATAATAGTAGCGATTAAAAATTATAACCGTAAACTAAATCATCAAGATCGGGGTTAAGTAATTATCATCGCAAAGGAAAATTAAATACTTGTTTATTAGTAATAATTATTTTATCAATTGTTAAGTATTAATTATGATTTAGATAATTAATTTAAAATGTGAAGTAGGACTTAAATGATTATGTCACAGGAATAATTAATTATCTCACTAGATTTGTTGATAATTTAATATTTAATATTTTTGGAAATGATATATATATATAGATATTTAGTTGCATGCATTCCTACTCGAATAAAATTATACTTATGTATAATTTTATATTCTCGTTCAGATTAGGATCATTGGTCGCAGCTGCGAGTTCGAAATATCCAGGTCCGTATAATCATTTGAAATGTTGTACTTTCCCTTGTTGGCAGCCCTGGTCGGCCTGAGCCCAGATTCGACCACCATGCGCTGTAACGCAATCGGGGTCAAGGAATTGACTCAGTCCGACACGGGGCTGCACCTTTAAAATTACTATGTGTGTCACTATGTGTGTGCTTATAATTATTTGAAATGTTATATTGTCCGTATAATTATTTGAAATGTTGTATTTTCCCAAATTGGTATAATTATATGAAATTGTGTATTTTTTCCCAAACTAGTAGCCTTTGTCGGCACCTAATCTCAGAATGAGCTGGAGACGATTTTTAATCTCAGAATGAACTGGGAGACCATGACTAATCTCAAAATGAATTGGGGACCACCTAATCTCAGAATGAGCTGGGAGACAATTTTCTAATCTCAGAATGAACTGGAGACCATGACTAACCTCAAATGAATTGGGGACCACCTAATCTCAGAATGAGTTGGGAGACAATTTTCTAATCTCAGAATGAATTGGGAGACCATGACTAACCTCAAAATGAATTGGGGGACCACCTAATCTCAGAATGAGCTGGGAGACAATTTTCTAATCTCAGAATGAACTGGGAGACCATGACTAACCTCAAAATGAATTGGGGGACCACCTAATCTCAGAATGAGCTGGGAGACAATGTTCTAATCTCAGAATGAACTGGGAGACCATGACTAACCTCAAAATGAATTGGGAGACCACCTAATCTCAGAATGAGCTGGGAGACAATTTTCTAATCTCAGAATGAACTGGGAGACCATGACTAACCTCAAAATGAATTGGGAGACCACCTAATCTCAGAATGAGCTGGGAGACAATTTTCTAATCTCAGAATGAACTGGGAGACCATGACTAATCTCAAAATGAATTGGGAGACCACCTAATCTCAGAACGAGCTGGGAGACGATTTCTAATCTCAGAATGAACTGGGAGACCATGACTAATCTCAAAATGAATTGGGAGACCACCTAATCTCAGAATGAGCTGGGAGACGTTTTCTAATCTCAGAATGAGCTGGGAGTCGACTTTTACTAATCTCAGAATGACCTGAGAGACAAATTACTAATCTCAGAATGACCTGAGGGATAATTACTCTTTACTTGTGTAATAATAATAATAATAACGAGTGAAATGATAATAGGGATTATATTGACTTGTTTCATTTAATTATGCGGCTTAGTGGTTTTATCACTAACGCGGAATTGCCTCCGCAGGTGAGCAGCTTTGGGACTAAAGAATAGAAGTGTGGTTGGTGGTTCTTTTACCAACCTAGGTATGGTGAATCGATAATAAAGTTGGACTTCCTTATTATTCTCTTGTGTTATAAATGTGGCTATGGGAAACGGTCCGAGACTGTGGGACAGTTATTTTAAATTTTAGAGAACATGATTTATTGTTATGATTTATATTATATGTTGCAAGACTATTTGCTGTATTTAAATTCATGTTCTGGAAGGTTACATTTACATTAACTATATTTTTAAGTAACACCCGGTCCAGTTCGGGCGAGCACACATGTACCTACTGCGTGTAATGTATAATGATGGTGTGTTAATGCTATATGAATCATAATTATGATGTGTTTGTCTGGATGAATTGCTTATTATGAAACGAACGAATAAATGTGCATGAGTAGGGAGCCTTGGAGGTCAGACTCGGCTTAGACCGAAAACAAATGAGATAATGATTTGATGCCATGGTAGATTGTTATGTATTATATTGCTTGATAATGTATTTATATACCCTTGTTGTGGATAGGTTGGCCCTTATTGTATTTATATATATATTTCTTTTGGCTTCTCATTTATTGTTTTATCTTATTTTTGCTTGTACGTCATGGCATGCATGTTGGACCGTGATAGAACCAAATTGTGCTCATTCATGCATTTCATGTTTGCATCTCCATCTTGAAACACCGAGAGCAGATCGAACCAAGTAGATTAGCGAACGGTTTGATTGCCGGTGACATTTTCGGCTTAGTTCACAGGTGAGCCAAAACGTGGTATTACAGAAAGAGGTAAACTTCCTTGGTCATATTATCTCAAAGGCCAGAGTTGCTCTGGATCCATCAAAAGTGAAAGTAGTCACCGATTGGCCACAACCCAAGTCGGTCAGTGCACATCAAAAGCTTTCTTGGCTTAGCAGGTTACTATAGGAAATTCATTAATGACTTCTCCTTTAGTTGCATCAGCCGATGACCAAACTCATAAGGAAGGGAGTCAAGTTCGAATGGAGTAGTAAGTGTGATGAGAGTTTCTCGTCTCTAGAGAAGATCTCTAACAATTGCTCCAGTCTTGACACTCACCAAATGGTATTGAAAGGATTCGTAGTTGTCAGTGATGTGTCCTTCTGCAGGGAGATAAGTTGTAGCCTATGCCTCTCGTTAATTGAAGATTGATGAGCAAAATTATGCAACCATGACTTGGAACTAGCAGTAGCAGTTTTTGCCCTGAAGAGTTGGAAACACTACTTATATGGAGCCCAATTTGAAGCCTTCACTGACCACCAGAGTTTGAAGTATATCTTCACCCAGAATGACCTTAACTTTCTATAGAAGCGGTAGATAGAATATTTGAAGGACAAAAACTTCCAAATTTTATACCATCCAGGGAAAACAAATGGGATAGTAGATGCATTAAGTCGGAAGGGCAAGGTGGACAAGAGGTCAGCAGCTTGCTAGACTTTTGGCCATGTCAGCCGAAGTGGTGGCTATCAACACTGTGGAGCTAACTACCGGGCTAATGGAAAATTTGGTTATTTCCAATGATTTGGTTTATCGTGTTAAGGTAGCACAAATGGGAGATGTAGTGAGCTGAATGAAATGTTGGATAAGACTCTTAACATTGTACCTGCTTCCAATAGTGTGATCAGATTTAGAGGAAGGTTGTGTGTACCCAAAGATGATGCACTGAGGCGGAATATCTTGGGGAGGCTCATTGCTCAAAGTTCTCGATATACCCTGGAGTTACTAAAATGTATCAGGATTCAAAGCGAACCTACTGGTGGATTGGGATGAAGAAGGTTGTTGTGGATTTTGTCTCCAAGTGTCAGACTTGCCAACAGATCAAAGCCCAACATCAACTACCTAGAGGACTATTGCAACCTTTAGAAATACCAACTTGGAAATGGGAGCGTGTCACATGCGGTTTTATTGCAAAGCTCCCAACGACTCAGAAGAAGCATGGCTCCACAGGGTGGTTGTGGATCGACTCAACTAAGGAAGCACACTTCATCCCCACAGAAATCAATGATAACTGCCGAATACTTGGCAGGATTGTATGTCGACAATATCGTCAAATTGCGTGGGGTCCAAAAACCATGGGGACCCAAATCAAGCTGAGCCCAACATATCATCCCCAAACTGATCATCAGAGTGAGAGGACTATTCAAACTTTGGAAGATTTGTTAAGAGCTTGCATTCTTGACTGGGGAGGTGACTGGGAGAAATACTTAGCCTTAGCTGAATTCACCTACAATAACTCTTATCAAGCGAGTATAAGGATGGCACCATTTGAAGCCTTATATGGTAGGCTGCGCAGGTCTCCATCGTGTTGGCTGGTGTAACGACCCGCCATTTTTCACGATATTGTGGGCCTAACTAGCTAGGTGTTACTCAAAATTAAAGTAATTATGTCAAACATTTTTATATAATAATAACATATATAAAGATCTCACAGTCTTGGACCGTTTCCCAGCAGCCACACTTATTTCTCAATTAAATAAAAAAGGAGTCCTCATATTTATTTTGCTCCATACTCTGGATGTCAATCACCTAATCTGCATTATCTCGCACACCTGCGGAGGCAATTCCGCGTTAGTGATTACAACACTAAGTAGTATAATAGATAAAACAAATCAAGTACATTCCACTATTTCCTTATGTTTATTTTAATATGCGGTGGAGCGATTCCGCTGTACTCCAAAACAATGCGGAGGAGGTATCCGCTGTGATCCGCACACCCCAGCCGTAGCCCTTTTGTGGGGAGGCTACCACTACCGTCTCCAGTGCCTAGTGCCTCGCACACCCCGGCCGTAGCCTTTTTGTGGGGTAGCTATCACTGCACTCAGGTGATTGCTATGCCCCGTTTGTGGGGAAGCTCTACTACCAATTCTAGTGCCAGTGCCTCGCACACCCCGGCCGTAGCCTTTTTATGGGGAGGCTATCACTGCACTCCAGTGCCAGTGCCTTGCACACCCCGGCCGTAGCCTTTTATGGGGAGGCTATCACTGCACTCAGATGATTGCTATGCCTCGTTTGTGGGGAAGCTCTCATTGCCAACTCTAGTGCCAGTGCCTCACACACCCCGGCCGTAGCCTTTTTATGGGGCGGCTATCACTGTACTCCAGTGCCAGTGCTTTGCACACCCCGGCCGTAGCCTTTTTATGGGGAGGCTGTCACTGCACTCAGATGATTGCTATGCTCCGTTTGAGGGAAGACTCTCACTACTAACTCTAATGACCAGTGCCTCACACACCCTAGCCGTAGCCTTTTTATCGGGAGGTTATCACTACACTCTAGTGTGAAGGTGGGAATCGCTGTGCCTCACTCACACTGGCCGTAGCATTTATATGGGGCGGCTATCACTACTCCAAAACAATGTCGATGCATTACAAAATTTACGCACATAATACGACCCAGTGACGGACTGAGTTAATTCTTTGACCCCGGTTGCACTCGGTGCATGGTGGCTGAGTCTGGGCTCAGGCCGACGTAGGCTACCAACAAGGAAAGTACGATGTTCTACCAATTATACTTACCTGACTTGTGATTTCTTTACACTGTGATCCGCTAACCCTAATCTGAATGAGGGCATAAAATTATACATTAGTGTAATTTTATTTTGCATGAACCTACATGCAACTACATGACTAATATACTAGCAGTTTTAAATGATGTAATTAGTTCATGTTAGTCTTCATTTCTTATTAAATTTTCATCAATTCTAATGATAATTAATTATTAATTATCCCCATTATCTAATTAATAATTTAATTATTAACATGTCCCATACTTGAGACTTTTGTATTTACCTTATATTCTAACTAAACCGCATCGAGTTCTCCCATATTTACGTGGTTTCCATTCTACTTTAACAATTCATTTTAACGACCCCGAAGCTCCCAACTTTTATTGTAGTCAACCTATGGAAGACCGGTATTTTCCCCATGCATGGCGACCAACCAGTAATGTGGCGGCCTCCATTTGCTACTATGGCATCTCCAACTTGGCCACCACATAGCAACCCTCAATTAGTCCTTGGCGACCCCATTCCGGCCACCCAATCAGCATCCCCGACCTGACCATGGTGACTCCATGTCGGTCACATAATCAACCCATGACCCATGGCGACGCTACCCTAGTCAGCCATATAAACAGCACCCGACTAGACACATGGCGACTACTCTAGTTAGCCACATAAACAGCACCCGACCAGCACGTCTTCTTTCCTTCCACCCCAAAGATCCAACCTTTATCCTCTTCTATCTCATGGAACTCGGACTACACCTACATGGGGACCTAATTTCACCATTAATGGTGACCGACCAGCAGCCATGGCGACCATGTCCTACCCAATCAAGGTGATGACCAGCACCACCCCAAGTGACGACCAGTCTGCTCTTTCCATGGCGGATCCACGTCTGGCTAGCAACACCACCCAATTAACACCAACCTGGTTTACATCCCTTCACATTCCTGATTTACATCCCTCCCCAACGGTCTGACTCGGCCAACCAAGGCGACTCCGTCCGGCCAGCAGCACCGCTGGGAGCACTCCCTACTTCCAGCACGTCAACCCAACTCATAAGGATGGAAGATGTTGTTGTTGCTGCTGCAAAAACAGCAGTACGTCCTCCTGGTTTCTTCTTCCCTTGTTGATTTCTCATTTCATTCTTATGTTTAACATGTTTATGATTTATGGAACATGTGTATGCATGCAACAAAAGAAAAAGAAAGGAAAAGAAATTACCCGAGCGAAGGAGGAAACCAGCGTCTGTCCAAGGAGGAAAAAAATGTAGATGACGCCGTCCCCTTCTCCTTTTATAAAGAATGAAATGACGGCTAGGGTATGTGGAATGTAAGAACCGTGAAAATATGTGAAAATTTTTATTTCAAGACTTGAACCTAAGTATTATGAAATATTATTTTCGATGAATGGATATGGTTGGTTATCAAGTAGACCGGTCATGGTTCAACGTAAAGCCAAACCCTAACCTTAGAGAAGACGTAAGGCCAAACTCTGGCATTAGGGAAGACGGACCCAACCTAGAGAATACTGATTCATGAACGGATAATGGGGTAAGAGAATTTAATAAAGAGACTCGTTGAACCTAGGGAATACCTATACATGAATAGATGTGAGAATTTAATTGAGGAACTCGTTGAAGCATATATATATAGGAGGAGGGGGTTAGGGAGAAAAGGGGAGTCCACTCATTCTT
>JAURVB010013677.1:0-72240 GCA_033002965.1 Piper betle | reverse complement strand
ATCTATCTTTTTATTTAAATAAAGTTTACATCTAAAATAAGAATCTATAATTTACTCATTTAATCTAGAATCTTTTTCATGCACATAGTGCGATATCTATGCCAAGTTGAATGTCATCCAGAAGTGCTATGTGTAATTCAGACAAAATTAGATTTTTAACACCTGTTTTGATAAAATTAGATATGCTATTAATTGCTCTTTGCTTGTACTAGTGCAACTTTGTGGATGCCTTCTATTGAGAAAAATCCCCAAAGTTGGAGATTAATAACAACAAACACAAGATATGGGAAAATAATGCTTGAGAAAATAATATAAAACAAAACGAAAAGAACAGAGATTTAACGTAGAAAACTCGTTTTTTTCTCGAAAGTCAAAAACCACGTGACAACAACGAATGATTCACTGCTTCAACCAAAGATTATAGCCATAAAAATTTGGAGATGTATAAGAAGATTACTCACCCAACCTATATAATTGAAATTACAAGACTTCTCTATCTCAATACTCTGTATGAGATTAAATTAGTTAATAATATTGATCCATCTTCTTATCTCTATATTCTTTTTCTATTTCCCTCACATCCTGTCTTTCTCTAGAATGAGGTAAAAGAGTCAATATTTATAGAGATATTTTGAGGCCTTTTATCTTCTTTAGAACAACAAACAGTCACCTCTGTTTGGTATCCCAAGATTCGTATAGTATTTCAAGTGTGAAAATGAGCTACATATCATTAATATTCATAATTATAAATATTAACAATATCCTCCTTCGATTGGAACACACTAGTCTTGATTCTTCCTCCACTTGTTCATCGCATAAGTTCTTTACCTGCATGTTAGTACAAGTTCACCAAAATTAAGGAAAAACTCAACTTTTGTCCGTCCACCGGTTTGGTCAACATGTCCGTCGGATTCTTTTTGCCATCAATCTTCTCCAAATTTATTTTACCTTCTTATAACAAATATATGATAAAATAATACCTTAATAAAATATGCTTGGTCCTAGAATGAAATGTTGAGTTCATGGCTAAATGGATTGCACTTTGACTATCACTAAACAAATTGCAATCAACCCCATCAAAATATACTCCTTGCTAATTTTCGTAGCAGCCACATATTCAACCTCAGTTGAAGATAGAGCAACTATCTTTTATAATTTGGAAACCTACCTCACCGTGGTTCCACCAACTGTAAAGATGTATCAAGATGTACTCCTGCCATTGTCTTTATTTCCAGCATGATCCGAGTCCACATAACCTTGCGAATCAATATTATCACCTCTAAATCACAAACAGAAATTAGAAGTTCCTTTCAAATACCTGAAAATCCATTTCACTAGCTTCTAGTCTTCTTTTCCTGGGTTCTTCATAAATCTGCTCACTACTCCCACTACATGTGCAATATCTGGTCTTGTACTCACCATAGCATATGCAATATTTCGTCTTAGCACCTTGTTCTTTTGACAATTGGAATTTACTACCCAAAGTAGTAGTCACCGGCCTAGATTCATTCATGTTGAATCTCTTAAAAACTTTCTTCATATACCCTTGTTGAGATAACCACAACTTTTTTCTCTTCTTGTTTCGGGTAATTTGCGTCCCAAGAAGTTGTTTTGCTTCACCCAGGTCCTTCATTGACAAACACTTGGCTAACCTCATCTTGATATTAAAAATTTTCTCCATACAAGTCCTTGCAACAAGTATGCCATTTACAAACAAAGTTAAAATAATGTAATTGCCATCACTAAACTTTTGTAAATATACAGGTGGTCTGAATTGCTCCTACCAAATCCATTATATAACATAAACTTGCCAAATTTCAAATACCACTGTCTTGGTGGTTGTTTGAGTCCATATAGATTCCTTTTCAATTTGCATGCCATATTTTCTTTACCTTTGACTTCAAATCTTTTTGGTTGTTCCATATAGATCTCCTCCTCCACATCACCATGAAGGAAAGATGCTGTTCTAAATACAACACCTTTGTAGCCACAATACTCAAAATAATTCTAATAGAAGTCATTTTTACAACAGGTGTAAATATATCATAAAAATCAATTCATTCTCTTTGACGAAAATCTTTCACTACAAGTCTTTCCTTATACCTTTGTACACCACTGGTTTCATACTAGACTCGATAGATCCACTTGTTTAGTAGAACCTTCCTTTTTGGTGGAAACTTCACGAACTCCCATGTATGATTCCTTTCCAATGATGACGTCTCATCCTTCATGGCCACCTCCAACTTAAATTGAGCTTTGTCACTCATGGCTTCATCATAGGACTCATGGTTCTCTTGCATCAATAACAATACATGTTCTACAATTAAATTTAATTTTTGGTAGGTTTTCTGACCATTGTGCTCCACCTTGGTTCAGGAGTAACAACTATCTCTTCTGGTGGCTCTGAGTCATTAATTTCAACTTGTGCATCAGAATATTTAAAATTTGATTCATCATCATTTTGTTGATTATCCTGTAACTCACCTTATTGTTCAGTCTTCTTATAAGATAATTGTTCTACATCACTTGGAACAAATCCTTAATTTCCATATAGATCTCCTCCTCCACATCACCATGAAGGAAAGATGCTGTTCTAAATGCAACCCCTTTGTAGCCACAATACTCAAAATAATTCTAATAGAAGTCATTTTTACAACAGGTGTGAATATATCATGAAAATTAATTCATTCTCTTTGACGGAAATCTTTCACGACAAGTCTTGCCTTATACCTTTGTACACCACTAGTTTCATACTTGACTCAATAGATCCACTTGTTTTGTAGAACCATCCTTTTTGGTGGAAACTTCACCAACTCCCATGTATGATTCTTTTCCAATGATGACCTCTCATCCTTCATGGCCACCTCCAACTAAAATTGAGCTTTGTCACTCATGGCTTCATCATAGGACTCCGGTTGTCTTCCATCAATAACAATACATGTTCTATAATTAAATTTAATTTCTGAGTAGGCTTTCTGACCATTGTGCTCCACCTTGGTTCAGGAGTAACAACTATCTCTTGTGGTGGCTCTGAGTCATTAATTTCAACTTGTGCATCAAAATATTCAAAATTTGATTCATCATCATTCGGTTGATTATCCTGTGACTCACCTTATTGTTCAGTCTTCTTATAAGATAATTGTTCTACATCACTTAGAACAAATCCTTGATTTTCAGCACTTAGTATCTCTTCATCTGTCTCATCAAGCTCCATATACACTTTTTCTTTGGACTCATCACCCTTTTCTTTCTTCCTATCTTTGTACATGCACTCTTCATTGAATACAACATCCCGACTTCGAAACACCTTATTGTTCTCGAAATTCCATATACTCTCATATCTAAGAAATACATACTTGAAGGATTTTAAATCAAGCCTAATGCTTGATTCCCTATCAAGATGTGCATTTGCAATACAACAAAAGACCTTGAGAAAAGAGCAGTCAATTTTCTTACCAATCTATACCTCTTACGGTATTTTTCCATCTAAGATGTTTGATGGACTTCGGTTGATTAGATAAACATGTTGTATCCATAGTGGCAACCCAAAGATGCAAAGGGAGTCTAGCATGAACTCTCATGCTTCTCGCTCGCTCTAGGATGGTCCTATTCATTCTCTCTACTACCCCATTCTGTTGTGGTGTCCTTGGCATTCTTTTGATCCTTTTATTTCACCGCTTTTCACAATAGGAGTCAAACTCCTTATTTAAATATTCTCGGCCGTTATCTGATAGAAGACATATCAATCTCAAACCTGTTTCATTCTCAACTCGGGCTTTCCATATCTTGAAAATGCTAAAGACTTCTGATTTTTTCTTAATAGTTTAGATCCATGTCTTCTTACTAAAATCATTAATGAAGGTAACAAAATAGAAATTACTTCCAAATGATTTAACGTGGGCTGGCCCCCAAACATCTTTATGAACCAACTCCAACCTTTTGGATTTCATCTCTCGCCCATTCTTCATAAAGCTGACCAGTTTCTGTTTACCTAAACACAGTCTTCACAAAAACCAAAGCTAGAATCAATTATACCTGTCAAAACCTTCTTGAAATGTAAGATCTTCATCCCACTCTCGCTCAAGTGACCAAGCCTTCTATGTCATAAAGTTGATACATCATTCTTTTCAGCGGAAAAAGAAACAAGTAGATTTACCTTGGTAGACAATGGGTAAAGTGTGTCCACCGCCTTTCCTTTGATCACCACCAATGCTCCCTTGCTGATCTTCCACTGATTATGTTTGAATGTGATCCTATAGCCCTCTTGGTCCAGCTTGTTAACAAATATAAGATTCTTCATAAATTCAGGTATATGTCTGACCCCGTTGATGAATAAGTGTACCTTTTTCATGCATCTTCAAATGAATTACTCCTTTATCTTCAATTTTGCACTTCTAACCATTGTCAATTGTTAAATAGTCAAACTCACTCTTGACAAAACCAAAAAACCATTCTTTGTGAGAAGTACAATGAAATAATGCACTTGAATCAATATATCATGTACCTATTTTGTAATCATCATGAATAGATAAACTAAATTTCCCTTCATGACAATCTACAACATCAGCTACATTCTTGACTCGCTCGGGACAATCCTTCTTTACATGTCCTTCATTGTCACAAATCTAACAAGTACGCTTACCTTGAATTGTCCTTTGGATTTAGAGCACCCTTAGTTCGTAGGACCTCTACTTTGAGCTCTTCTTCTTTCTTTGCACATGCTTTTGTCCACTGACAAAGCTATGCCCGAGATGGACAAGTGTGTTATCTACCATACTCCTCTTTATCATCTCTTGATTCAAGATTGCACTAAGCACTTTATCAAACTTTAGTTGTTATTTTGATGCATTACTTATAGATGTAATTATCGTATCCCAACTCTCCAGCAATGAACACATGAACATTAAAGATTTAACAAAAAAAACATGTTAAAAGCTGATGACTTCTTATCAACACAAGCTAATGCCTCCATCAACCCTTTGACGGTTGTCTGTTTGGAGACATTAAACGCCACCGACTGTGTAAAACACAATCGATCGATAGCTAAGGCTCACCTATCCAACAAGGCCCACTCCTCAGCTGACATCGCTTTAAGCTTGGTACATATAAGCGGTTGATGTAGTTGTTTCTCGTATAGAAGATCTTTAATCTGCATCCTCCACCAGTGATAATTTGTTCCATTAAATTTCTTAATCTTTCCAGTTTTGGAAGTGTTCATCATGACTCTCACTAAAATAAAGATCTGATTGAATGAGACCAAAAATTCCCACAGACGGTGCCAATTGTTGAACAAAATCCCCAAAGTTAGAGATCCATAACAGCCAACATAAGATATGGGAAAATAATGCCTGAGAAATAAAATAAATCAAAACCAAAAGAATACAGATTTAACGTAAAAAACTCCCTTTTTCTTGAGAGTTAAAAATCACGGGACAACAATGAACAATTTACTACTTTAATGAAAGATTATAGTCATCAAACATATAAGATGTACAAGAAGATTAATCATCCAACCAATACAATTAAGATTATATGATTTCTCTATCTCAATACTCTTCTTATCTTTATATTCTTTTTCTTAACTTTGAGATTATAGAATTGAGATTACAACCATTAAACTAGGGGATAATATTGATCCATCTTCTTATCTTTATATTCTATTTCTATTTCTCTCTTTTTCTCTCACATCCTGTCTTTCTCTAGAATGAGGCAAATGAGTCTATATCTATAAAGATGTTTTAAAGCCTTTCATCATCCATATAACAATAAACAGTCACCTTTGTTTGGTATCCCCATATTTCTTTAATATTTTTAATGCGACAATGAGGTACATATAATTAATATTCATAATTACAAATATAAACACCTCAAATTAATAGTATTTCACATTTCACTACATTTGACTCTTTGCACCAATAATAAAAAAAATTGAATGTAGTATGATGGAGTTTATTTTTTAATTATTTCGTTAGCAAAAAAAGAATTGTGGGTAATTTTAGAGATTCATTTATTATTATTTGGTTTGAGAAATCAAATATGTAAGACTTAGTGTGAAAAAAGAAAGTCGGCAAAGCAATCATCAAAAAAACTAGTAGAATAGTCTTTGCCATGGGCATGAGCCATGATGGTAAAAAAAATATGGAATCTACCCTTTTTATCAAAATGTTTTTTTATACACTGGTATCCCAATCAATAAGTATGATATTTCATGTTTAGAAAGAGGGTTAGTGTTAGTAATTGGCATTAGATTACACTTATAACTCACTATAAAGCCTAAAAATCCATTTTTATCTTGGCACAAGCGAGAAGCAACGAGCATATCTTAGTACTAGGATAAAATCCAATATGTTAGCAAGACTGAGCTTATAGATATTTAATTTTACTTACCTACTTTAAAAAGACGATGAAACCTTCTCTATTTGTACTTAGGTCGGGCTTACAAATAACAACAAAATCAATTTGGGAAAGTATTACTAAGGACATGGATTAAAACCATGGGCTAAGGTGAAAATTTTGGATGATGACATTTTGTAGGTAGATTGTAATATCACTAAATCAGTCTTATATCAAATAGCTATTAGGATAATATCTGGTATATTAATGAGGAAGGTTTATAGATCTTTAATTTAGATTAATTATTTTAAAAAGATAAATTAGGTCTATTATTTGAGAAAAATTAGTATCATCAACCATTGCTATTCTCGTGTTAGCTAAACTTAATATAAATAATTTAATTTCATGAATGGTTAGATAATAAGGGTAATTATGTCCAAGTCATAAAAAAATACAGCCATGTGATTAAAAATTAGATCGTTAGTTTTTCATATTGCTGATATTCTTATATATTGCTTATGCTAAGCCTTCTCTACATATTTAACTCGCCAAGTCGTTACGTAATTTGTAATCTTATTAATCCCCTCCTACAAAACTTGCAATATAATGTACGCATTTTGTATCTCATGTTTGTTGTAATTCGTTACACAAAAAAATAAGAAAATAATAAGCGGAAGACACTGTAGTAATATTAGATTTTCAATGAATCATGTATTTTAGTTTGCTGTGAAGGCAGTTACCTTAGATTCAAATATGGGGAGGAATAATGAGCTAGGAACTGTTCACCTATTTTTGTGCATTTTCATTATTGCAATTTTGTAGCTTTCAAAATCGTGTTTGTTCTTGGTAAGTTTGCCGAGTCAAATCTGCCTGGCGAACAGCAAAATAAAACTTTGATTGAAACTCTATTTTTGTATGACTTGCTAATTGACTCAGTTTGACTGGTTTCAAACTTGGCCATACGCGGCCAACTCACCAACTCACCAAGATAAAAATATAACATTCTCCCAAGGCACGGCTTCAACAGCTTGCTGCATTGAACTTTTGAGACATAAGATGTAGAACAGTTTCTTTTATCTTTGTAGACTAAAATAGAAGAGAATGGAATTTGATATCAGGTTGAAAATCGACCTTAATGTAGTGCAAAAAAGTTTTTTAATAATAATTATCTTTATTATATACAATTCACCGAGTATGACTTTAAAAGAATATCTATTTAAACGAATATTATAATATGTATTCATTTTTTACCTCAGGTAATTTTAAATTTTTATTATTTAATAAATTATAATACAAACTAATAAAAAGTTTGCATATTTAACCCAATATACATATTTTCATTTTATTAGGAATTATTTATAATTTACATAACAATTATGTTTCAATACTCATTATCAATCCTTCTTGAACATTACTAAAAGCCACAGCTTTCTTTACTTTACTGTGACTCTAACAAATCCCGATCTGAGCCGAGCCGACTCTACTAGAAAATTTGAAGGGAGTCAAAACTTTGAATTGATAAAACAATAGCTCCGTATGAGCAGCATGACGAAAAGATTGTGTCCTTGCCGCGCATGGTTGGTAGAATAGTGATTGGGATCTTTCTCATGCAAAGCCACGCACCTATGTTTTTTTTTTTTTGGAAGTGTTACCCATGATTGACTTCTAAAAAATTAGTTTGTGTGACTAGTAGCCGCAAGTAAAATATTGGACAAAGGAAATGAGTTTAAAAGGTGGTGTTACTAGTGACTGTCAAACTCGAAAGCTATATAAGACCCCACGAGTAAAATATTGAACAAATGAAATGAATTTGCCAGGTGGTGTTACTAGTGAGTATCAAACTCGAAAGCTATATAAGACCCCACGAGTGCTGGTCGATAGCATTCAACGTACCTATTGTTAGCCATCAATTGGGCACTTCACAATGGAGCTCATTCTGGCTTCGTTCCTCTTGATTTTGCTTCTCCCTATTTCTGTCTACATTTTAGGACTTCTCTCAAGGAAGCTCTCTGGACTACCACCAGGACCAACTCCCCTCCCCATCATCGGAAATCTCCACCTCATAAGCCCCCAAGTCCACACCTCCCTTGCTAAGCTTGCCAAAACGTATGGCCCGGTCATGTCCCTCCGACTCGGCCAACTCACCACCGTCGTCGTCTCCTCCGTCGACGCCGCCAAAGCTGTCTTTCTCCAGAACGACCAGGCTCTTATCGGCCGCTTCCTATTCGACGGGGTCCGTGCCACCAACGAGCATGACTTGGGCATGGTGTGGCTGCCTCCAGCCGGCCGGTGGAAGCAGCTCCGTACCTTGTACAACAAGCATATTTTCAGCTCCCACAGTCTCGAGGCCAGCCGGGGTATGAGGAAGAAGAAGGTGGACGAGCTCCTTGCTTATATATCCGAGTTTAGTCGGGCGGGGAAGGAAGTGAGCGTTCGTAGGCTCATTCACGCGACATTGAATAACATCATCTCCAACATCGAATTCTCGTTCGACATTGTCGATCTTAGGTCGGAGACTGTGGGGGAGTTCCAGGCCCTCGCTCGCATTCTCAATGAAGAAGCAGGGAAACCCAATGTGGCCGATTTCTTCCCATTCCTCCGGCCATTCGATCCTCAAGGGAATCGAAAGCGGGTGGGAGTTATAGTGAAAAAGCTGCACTTAATGTTTGAGAGGTGGATTGTGGAACGGCGGTTGAGCCGACGTGCTTCGTCTACCCGCAAGAACGATCTACTGGACGCGCTTCTGGACATGCAGGAGGAGAAGAAGGAAGATAGCTCCACCGATATTCAACTGAAAGCTCAATTTGTGGTATGCTTTCAAGTCTCCTTTTTTTATCCCCAAATTATATATCTTCTTCATTCACATATAAAATACCCACCTGCTATCAATATCTATTTCTATATGTTAATGAGAATCATCGGTTATAACTTTATGATTTCATTTGAATAATTAACGATGAATAAAGGGAAGAGTTATTAATAAACAAATTTAGCGACGGTGAAATATTATACTAAGTAATTTTCACGGTTGTCTTTATCAAAAGGAATTATTTGCCGCTGGTACGGACACATCATCGACAATATTAGAGTGGGCCATGACTGAGCTGCTCAGGCGACCGGAAACCATGGAGAGGGCTCGAGTCGAGCTCAGAGAGGCGGTTGGACCAGGAAGACAAGTAGAAGAATCAGACATGGCTAACCTTCCATATCTCCGAGCAGTGGTGAAGGAAACCTTCCGGCTGCACCCACCTGTCCCACTTCTACTCCCGCGATTAGCCCTGTCGGACGTCGAAGTTGGCGGGTATAAGATCCCGAAGGGATCACAAGTGTTGGTGAACGTATGGCTCATGGGCCGAGACGAGAAGCAGTGGGAGGATCCGGACAGGTTCATGCCTGAGCGGTTCTTGGAGTCTAAGACCGATTTTAGGGGACGGGACTTCGGTCTGCTCCCATTTGGTGCCGGCCGGAGGATTTGCCCGGGATTGCCTTTGGCTGACCGGACAGTCCATTTCATCCTTGCCTCGCTCATCCACTCCTTTGATTGGCAACTCCCGGACAAGATGAAGCCGGAGGACTTAGACATGGCCGATAGCTATGGGATTGTTCTTGAAAAAGTCATACCACTAGTTGCAGTTCCAAAGCAAGAGTAGGGGATTTGGATTCATGTTAACAGCCAGTATAGTATTTGCCTCGAAAAAGAAGGCCAGTACTATAGTTACCAACCATTGCCATTTAATTGCACGGAAAAAAAAGCGCAGTCATTGAATTTTCATATATGTGAATTTCATTATATATATATATATATATATATCATATGTTGTTTAGCTGAGCGGGTAAGGGCAGTAAGGCCATTAGTGTATGATGCATGGACGTCTTTTTATGATCTGAAAAATAGTAATGCCATATTGGCTTGTTCACATTGTTTTGATATTTATTATGGGTGCATTATTGGCTGTTGTACATCAATGTTTATCCTACATATGAATTATATATGACTAAATGATATTGATGTTCTTCTATACATCAAGTGTTTGACATGCACTTTAGGGATGATCAACGATTTTTCGGGACCAAGAATATGTATTATGTAATTTATTCGATGATTAATTGTACGAATTAAAAAAATAAAATAAAATTGTGAATTTTGTAAGGTAGATGGGAAAGAGATTCAAACAGAACACTGAGTAAACGAATTAAGTTTTCGGAAGGGCTCGATAGGAAATCGGCTAAACAAAAAATAGACGCAGCTCCTAAATAAGTGTGGTAGCAGATTTAAAAGTTGACATTAAAATGAAAATATCTAGGCTCTGGAAATGAGTCTATCTTCCATAAGAAGGTTTTCTATGATATATTAGGAACATGTACCTGCTAGCCCAAGCCATGACCCAGTGAAATTGGAAGCAAGGTCTATTCAACATTGGAAGACAAAATTGTTTTTGTGTTCCGACATTACATCTCAAAAGAATAAAAATCAGTAATGAGTTATGAGGTTGTTCTTTTGGGCATTTGGCTGCTGCTTTGACCATATTGTTTATGATTCATACAGGAGAATATTTAATGTTATATATATTGGCTATGGAGAAGGCCATCTGCGGAAACTTTCTACTAAACTCTTCGTGGTTCTGTTGCATCTATATCTAATCTCCTGCTAATCTGCAATAGCTTTATCCTTTTCGGTCTGAATCTAAACTCCTGCTAATCGGGCAATAGCTTTATCCTTTTCGGTCTGATGGCTACTGACTCTGTGGCGGCTATCACTACGACTACTTTTATTATGTTGGCTGACCGAGGCTGGTCTTGGTTGGCTAGATGGCATTTCACTATGGGCATGGCTTGGGCTAGCATGCCTGGGTGGTGAAGGTAATGGTGTTCTATTCCGAGTCTTGTGGATCTATACTACCATGACAATCCACTTGCACGGATCAAATCCGGGATAGAATGTCATACAACTAACTAGTGAAAATTTTGTAAAATAAGATAATAAAAGAGAAATATTCATGCCGGCTTGACTCTGAGTATTCTTTGCACACATGACCTGTATGAGCATCTTCTATCTTAATCGACTAAGAGTTAGTTCTGATACCAAGTATGTAATACTCCAAATCCGGTTTGGTATAAAACCGAACTGGAAATGTTACAGGAGACTAAATTGATTCTCAAATTAGATTAATTTAGCTGACCCAAACTTAAGCGGAAGGGATCTACTTTAAGTGTCATAAAATGAAAAGAATGTCACAATGAATGTATAAAATGTACAGCCTAGTAAGGCGCTACGTGGATGATATGATAAAAAAAATCACACTCTAATCGATTAAATATTATAAAAATCTTGTAAATAAATGGATCCCTAAAAGTGCTATAAGGGTACCACTCTATCCATTACTATATCGCATATATATATATATATATATATATATATATATATATATATATATATATATCTATGATAAATAACAAGATAAATCTTAACATCACATTATTTTAATATCATAACATTTCTATATCATAATCCCTGAATAGGTTTTGGCCCATTTACTATTTACATTAACGTGGCTGAAAGTTCACTAACTTCAAGTTTATTGACTTCAAACATACAAATTTCAAGTTACTAACTTCATTCACAAAACAAGTTAATCATGCATTAAACATCATCAAGATATTTCATCAAAAATATTACACATTCACCAGCACCACAATAAAGAATCATATCGTTAGGTATGTGTGTGTGCAAGGATGTCACTGTTCATTCGTCAAGTCCGGTATATCCTGTTGTGTCTAAAGCTCATCTACATATATAATTGAAAACCATCAACAATGGTTGTCACTGGTTTAGAAAATAACTAATATCAAATTATCAATGAAAACAAATGCTCATGAAAAAAAACATACATATGCTTTATAAAAATTCTCATAAGGGTAACTACTGAGTCATCATCAAGCTATAATTTGGATAGTATCCCAAAACTGATTGGTTTGATGTCTCGCTTAACATTTTCTTACTTTTTGGATCCCTTGGGATTACTAGTATATCCTAAACCCTATCTGATCCTTTATATTTCTCGTGGCCCCAAGCATGAAGGTCGAGTACTCTCATGTAGTCGCCTTTAATACCCTTTAAACTATATGTCTAAACGTGCACTATATTAAACAGTACCCGTAAACCACACATTTCTGCTGATGTGAGGAACTCAAAATGCAAGTTGTTAGGATCCTTTTGGAATGAAACAACCATCTTACTAATCCAAAGTTCACTCTAACTAGCATATGCACCCGCTCATGCTAATATATAAATCCCTAGTCTTTTATTAGTAATATATAAAACCCTAGTCATTAATTATTTCAGTTGAACTTTATCAAGAAATTTAAATTTAATATTTGAGCAAACTGGCAGGCAAGCCTTATTCAAATTAGCTCAGTCACACAAGTGCATTCTTGAGTTATCATTTGTGGTTGAGTCAAACTTCAAATCAAACTTGTCCATCTTGAACCAATTGAGATTTAAAGAAAATGAACAACCCTTGCATTTCTCATCGAATATCACTTTCACTTTCCCTACTTATCACACGCTTTAGTCTTGAAATATTTAGATTTGACGACAACAAATAGCGCCGGCATTGATTACTTTAGTTTTCTTGACGTAAACTAACTTCGATTCTCTGAAAACCCAAACACGTTTTTGCAAAGCCTGCCCCCGACCAATATTTGGAGTTTGAAGAAAAAACAGAGTATGCATGAACTATGAAGGTTCCATGCATTCCACAGAGCAACATATGGTTGCCATGCATGGTGCTTTTATTGTCTGCGTGGAGTGAAACTACGTATATAGATATTACAATGGCATGGAAGTTGGGACCGGCACGGTTAAACCACTGAACAAGTTAGCGTCGTCAACTTTGACGAGGGGCAAGTATCGCCTTTGGTGAGAATAATAAAACAATCAAAACACGTAACTACCTACCACAAATAAGCTTTGAAAAGGACAGAAAAAATCACGTATGAACTGTTTTGTTATTCGCGTTTTCAAATAAGAAAGCATTTTTTGTTAAATGAAGATTGATTCTGAATGCGAAATTGGAAAAGAAAAGGTAATTGTATCTTGAATTTTTTTTAAAAAAGCCTGGTATCAAATACCCTGCTGCGAGAGTCATGGATGTAAAGTAGGTTAATTAATTAGATATTTGATTTAGTTTATCATTTTTGAAGAAGAATTGCTCTTATACTTCGTAATGATGGGTCAAGGTCCGGAGAGGGTCTAACCCTATGGGCAAACTCATTTATCATTTTTAATTATTGTTATAGATGAGTTTGGACATAATTAAAAGATGTTGGTTCTCTTTTTTTAATTATGATGGGAGAAGATTATTGGGAGGCGGCCCTGCCATTGAGCACCATCGGCGCGGCGATCCCCACTGGGATCTGGACATACCCCACTGGCATGTAGCAACACCGGCCCAGGATGGAGTTGTAGTCGAACCCGTCCAGCAGTAGGCTGCCCAGGGACCGCTCGGCAGCGACCTCCACCGCCTGGCAGCGGATAGACGCGGCGCGGCGGCAGTCACCTAGCCGGGCCTCCAAAGAGTAGAAGGGGACAGCACCGGAGACGACATCGGCGACGATGTCGACGTCCTTGCTGGTGATTTTGGGCAGCGCCGGTGGCAAGGTTGCGGCGGGTGGGGCGGGGATGAAATCGTCGGGGCAAAATATTAAGTTCTAGACGTAGTCAATACCGAAGAAGCCAAGGAGGTAGGAGGGCAAAGATGGAGGACGATCTTTAGGGTATTGGTTTTGGGGGAGATAGGACATGAACAAGAAACCTGGCTTATATTTTCTCTAATTTTCTAATTTTATTTTTTATTTAAAAAATAAAAATAAAATTTTCAAGTCAAGCTACCAGTCAATTGCGAGTCAAGTTTGAGTTATAATTTAGTCGAATCGAATTGAGTCCAACACCACCACCTTGCTCAAACTCAACTCGTAGAATTCAATTTCGAGTCGAGTTCGAGCTTGAGCTGTAAAACCTACGATCTGAATTAGAGTTTTATGCTTATGAACCGATCGGTTTAGCCATCGGTTCGAGTCAAGTCAGTTTCAGAATATATGTACTTAGCTGACGCCGGTTGCGTGTATGAGCTATAAGGGTCATATGTACATAAATATATGATGATAATGTAATGAACACAACAAGAAAGAATGAGTTATCAAAATATATAAGAGTATGTCAGTTATTTTTTTATTTTTATTTATAGTGAATCGTAGAATTAGTTTTAGGCCATTTATCGTGTTACAGGCAATTTGGATAAGTTATTAGTTATAGAACATGTTATTATGATATTGTGGCTTGTAATGTATTTTATGGGATTTTCCCCTATTTTTTGTATTTTGTTTGGGAATTATTATGAACTAATTATTATTATAACTCTATGTCGGATTTGAATCAAGTTTTATTTACGAGTTATGCCACCGAGCTCTTTTCTTACCCCCAAACCTTGATCGCTGCCCCGTCTGCTTATCACCACCGCCAATGCCGGCCTACCACCGATCATCGCCTCCGGGCCCCGTCGCGGCATTGCCGTGATGCCCCAAGCACCACGGCCGTCGCTCAGCCTTCGCGACGCCAGAATCGCCGTACCCAGCAACGCGTTCGCGTTGTCGATTCCACCGCTGGCGACCGTCGCAGCTGCTATCTAGTGGTCGCCTCGACGTTTTTGACCAACCCACAACCTTCCCTGACCGGAGTAGAGCCTATATTTGCCCAGGCCGGCCGGATCTATTCAACCACCATCGACCACCTCAGTTTTAGACATTTTTCGGCCAACTACCACCTCCACCAACTGTGTCGACGTCGTAAATGCGTCGGGCTCGCCGAGCCGGTGCCAATAGTACCCAATATGACCGCTATCCGGCTAGTAGACGCCATCGGAGATTGCTGCCGAAAAACTGCCGGAACTACCGAAAAATCGCCAAAAGCCGCCAGAAAACCACCGTAAACTGCGGAAAATTGGATTTGCTAGAATTTGCCGGATCTTCCGTGGAGCTCATCCAGTCAATCCTGATTGAACTTTGGACACCGACGAGTGTCAAATTCGAGCTCCGAGACCCGCAATAAAACCCTAACTATCGTCGATTGTCGATGACGGGAGGTATAATTACCTCCGAGTTAATTATTTAAAATTGATGATTGTTAGCACAATGTGCTAGGATTGAATAATTGTCATAATAAATGTCGGACAATGAATGAAGCGATGATTGCATGATGTGATTATCAGTGAATGAATGTAAGTGATCTAATGAGGTAAATTGAATCTAGGCATGCTACTTAAGTACGATATAACTTAGAAAAATACAATAAAATTGGTATGAATAGGATGAGTTAGAATTATTTTCACATTTATGATTATTGATTGTTGATGGATGTTGATTGCGATTGTAATGGTCATGTCGAGTTAATGCATCATTTAGTTAGCGAGGGTTAGCTTCTAGATTTGATGTATAGGTACGGAGTAGAAACTCGCCACCTAGGCGCGAAGACATGCTTGGAGCTTCTACTAGGTCTGTTAGGACTCGCTTCTTGTTTATCTCTATATTCCATCGTGTTTTGTTTTTACAAGTAAGCGGACGCGTCGAGTGGTGGATTTATTGTATCCCACTCCACACGGGTCATTTAGTCGCACGTTATTTCCAAATTAATAGCCCTCGAGGATGAGATCCCTCTAGTTTGTTTTCGAAACTCAAATCCAACTCACGATGCCTTCGGCGCCTATTTTACTAAAATCCCTTCCCAGACCTAGGTATAAGTAGTTTTCGTGTTTTTAGTGAGATGTGAGACGGAGGAAATCGACGGTCACGTCTTGAGATAGGGCGTGTGTTTGTCAATGCAGGGTTTGGAATTGGTGAACGTCTATTTCATTCTTGAGGGATCCTAATAACTTTACCTTTGAGTTCCTCAAACCGGGAAAAGTATGGAGATTTATGGGTACTATTGTGTAGCACATGTCTAGACTTGTGGCGTAAAATGGTATTGAAGGCACATGCTTGAAAGTATTTGGCCTTTGTACTCAAGGCCTGGAGTAATACGGAGGATGGAGAGGCTTGAGATGAATGAGAATGAATTTGTCGAGCAAAGGATAGATGAAATGGCCAAGAAAAGAGAATGATATAGGAAGGGGACACTGCCACCTGAGGTCGATGGCTCCCATTATTACCCTTGTGAGAGTTCTTGAGTAAGTGTGAGATTTTTATTCAACAGGAGGATTAGCTCTCATGTGCTAGTTTAATATTAGCTATTTTCTGGACCTGTAACACTTGTTACTGATGTTTTTCTTTATATATATATATATAGTTGAGGATTAAATATTGGATATGTCGGCTTGGACAGAGGAGCAATGTGGTCTCGTGTACACACATGTTAGATGATTGAATGTTTAATATTTTGTTTACATGTTATTATAATGGAATGATGTGATTAGTTGCAAAACATGATGACATGACGTGAAATATTAATAGAATGTATAAGTGGGTCGAGACCCAAATTTAGAATGAGTTTCCAACAAATTAAATTTTGTGTGAATGAAGTTGTTGATATATAGATATATGTTTGCATATATTGATTTCACAAGGTGGCCCCTAATTACACTTTTAGGGGAGGTTCTATCCGATTTACTTCAGAATTTTTATTGATTTTTATCGTAATTGTATGAGTGTGTAAATTAGTTACATGTTAGGATTTTGTGCATTCATCAATGCATTATAATTCGTATCTTTATCTTAAGACGCCGAGAGTAGATTCTCACGAGTTGGGTTCGAGTCAATCGACCTAACCGGAATTAGTGGCATTTTGCTTTGATCCCCGAGTGTAAGCCCGATTTGCAGTGTTACACAAGTATTTAAATGTTGAATATAAATCGAGTCGAGTTGAACCAAACATCGTTCAATTAACGGGCCTAATTGGAAGCAAGATTTAGTCAACATTGGAAGACAAAATTGTTTTTGTGTTCTAGCATTACATCTCAAAAGAATAAAAATCAGTAATGGGTTATGATGTTGTTCTTTTTGGGCGCTTGGCTGCTGCTACGTGTTCACATGGTACGTCTTCCAGTGCCCAATTGGGAAGCCCATGTAGCGTATAAATAATTTCTACGTGTGATGTCTGTTTGCGTATATCTTACACTTAGGCTCCTACGTCTTGCAACGTTGCTAATAATTTTGGATTCGGTGTCATGAACCCATTTTTATATATCTAAATTATTTGGCAGACTTGATAATCAAAGTGCTGAAAGATATAAAAACGTGTAGCAACTTATGTAAAAATTAATAAGCTTAAACCATTTTTTCAAACATTAAAATTTTTTTCACTTTTGTCCACAAAGCGATCGAGCATGCTTAAGGTAATGGTGGGCTATACTGATGTGGGTGAAAGCATAGTCCAGAACATAAACTTTAAAAGCAAAGCATGCATAAAAATCCTCAAAGTGCATTCGACCATGAAATTATATTGTCGTGGAGATATATATATATATATAAAATACATTTTTTCACTATTTTTAAAATATTTTGTAAACTTTACTTTCTCCCACGTTAATATAGCCTATCCTAACCTTAAGAAGTTCTCAGGTTTACTGTGCACAAAATTAGCATTTTTTAATAAAAATAGTAACTTAACGTGAAGAACAGTAGGCCCACCCTAACTAATATTGTAAGTCTAACCGTAGTTAGTATTCAATGTAGTACTACTTTTATCGGAGGATACAATCCATCTATCTATCTTTATGAAATTTTATTTTCATGTGGGCCTATATAGTTTATGTCTAGCTTCTTGTCTCAGCATTATCAAACTCGAAACCTAGTTAGTTCTAAAATAGTCAGCCCAAGTTTAAGACTACAAATGCACCCATACTAATATATTGAATCAAAACCCATCTAATTTAAGTCTTTAGATAAATATTAGACAAAGGCAAAGGTTCTATACTAAGCCTTTTTTTCCGAAAAACTAAAACAATTTGCAATCTCTACGCATTCGAATCCAATCGATTAGCAGATATATAATATTTACAAATTGTTAGCACTTCCTAATAGTCAAGGAGTTAAGGGCCTCTTCTTAAAAGAGATCAAACTTGTGACCTCTGAAGAGAAAATGTTTTTAACCAAAATAGGATAACCTAAGGAGGCAAAAGTTACAAAATGGTGATTCGAAGGGAGACCTTTGAACATGACTTTGTAATTGTAAAGTTCAAATTTTAGTTTTGTAATTCTTATATATAATAGGCAAGATGTCACACCGTGTGCGGCCTATATCAAATTAATTTTAATTTTATACATAAATACTCATTAAATAATTAGAAAGACGGTAATAATTTAATATTTTAGATATAAAGTTTGATTGATCTCAAAGATATATTTTATTTGAATGAAAAGATAAATTATAATTATTTTATTTTTTATTATATTTTTTAAGATAATTAGACAAACTCATATTCGTAAGAAGTTAAAACTTGAAGTTAGTCTGTTCGAAGCTATGACTTTTTACCGTGAAAGATATTTTTTCTATTTTTTTGAAAGAAATTGAGGTTTGCTAGATTCAAACTTATGACCCTTGCATGAGGTATTTTTATTATATTTTAAAAAATTTCTTGTATTTTGGCTGACTAATTCTCATATTTTTAATTTCATGTCACTATTGAGTTGTCATTTTATTAATAAGAGTAGATAAATGAAGCTCAAACAAATATATTTGTATATATGCTCGATTTGTTGAGAATATTTCGGTGACAAATTAATTTGTCACTAAATTGACACCATTTTGTAGGTAAAAATTTTTAATTTAAAAATAAAATTATTTAATTTTGTGTGCATATCTTTAAGGGGCTTGTGACCATGGCCATCAAATGTATGCGTGAATACGCGGCCCACATTGCTCTATCGACGTCCGCCGCCACTGCTGCACCGGATAGCTGGCCACCCCACGCCCAACCCTTCTCGTTGGCTGCCCCTCCGCCACCACGCTTCCCCACAGCCACGATCCGCTGCCCTGAACTGCCGGACGTCTGTCCTTGTTGACATCACTATTTTGAGGTCATTGCAAATTATTAACGACAAATTATGTAAATAATCAATCGGATTCAAATGTCCTTAATAATAAATATAGCATTACTCAGTTATATTAGCCAGGCTTATCTAAACTGTCTGATTTCATCTACAGCAAAGATGAAGCAGCAGTAATCACCACCATCTAGGTAATCCAACAGTTCAAATGAGTTGGGCTCATATAAGCTTTTATATATATATATATATATATATATATATATATATATATACACACACACACCGCATTATATGCAAATTAAGAGATTTAACTATTCAAATTATAATAAAAGTAAGAAAAATTAAATTATTATAATTTATCTCGTAATTTTGACAATTAGAATTTATCTTCAAAGTTAGAATCTATCCCTAAGAATCACATTATTGTAATCTTATCTTATTCATCAACGAGGGCTAACCTATAAAATTAAAATCTATCTCTGTCATGGGCTGCACATAGTGAAATATCTAGTCTAGTTGAATGAAAATAAAAAATAATAATTATTAAGTGAAAATTTGGTATCCAACAAGTTTAATTACCCTCACATGAAGTATTCAAAGATGCTTCCACATGCATATAATTGCAACAATTTGTTTTGATCGGATAATAAATATTTGGTTGATCGAAACAAGCGCTGTGATTAAGCCTTCACATAATTATGTCATAAAGTGCTTAATTGAACCATAAAGTTAGAATAGGAAAGTGGACAACGTAATTAATCATCAGAAAACCTTGTAGGATAAAAGTCAAGGGCATGGCGAGTCATCAGCTACAAATTATATTTTTAGAAAACGTACTCGTTACTAAATTTATAACTAAGAGGTAAATATGGTTTAATGGGTCAAATTGGGTTCAATTATATTTTAAAATTATAAATAAAATATTTTATTAAATATTTAAAATGTATCTTGTCATCAATATTTTATTAAATATGTAAAATCCATGTTTAGTATTTTTAAAAGAGTTTTTATTATTTTTTGTAAGTTGAACGAATTGATTGCCACAATTAAACTACACAAAAGACTCATCAAAAGATTTGGTGGGCTAGAAGAGAGGAGTACAGGTTTAAAAACTTTCAAAAAATCCTTGTATTTACTCTCTTTCATTTGGTCTTTGTGTGTATATTTTAATCTGATTCACATTCTTACACACTTACACTTAATTTTCTTATTTTTTACTTAATCACTTTAAAGAAATAGCTAATTATGGTCAAAGTCACTTAGCAACTTGTATGATTTGGATAATTTATTAAAGCAAGTAGCTTCACAAGTTTTAACTTGTGTTGGCTCATACACTACACTATGAGTTCTTATAAATTGCCTTGTTTATCTATTTTTTGAGTTTATTGCTTATTCACTTGTATTTATTTTGATTATTTATTTATGACTATCCTTTTATTATACTTAAATCATTTTTACTAGTCATTATCTATCTGTAATCTTCATAAGGCCCTAAGCATTATATGAAGCTATTTGTGATAAGTATTTATAGCTATCTCTTACCCACATTTGCTCACCTTCAATTGCTAGCAGAGCCTAGTTAAAATAAGATGCATAATTCACCTTCTAGCTACTTAGAGGAAGAATTTAAAGAGGCATTTGAAGCTTTATATGAGAAATCAATTAAAATGACCAAAAGGAAAAGGAAAATGTAGCTCAAGAAAACTATCAAGAATGCGACTTTGGAGAATGGGACACTAGGGCAAAAGGTGACATCCACGGAAAATAAAGTGGTCTCACTCTAAAGATAAATGGAAAATTAATTCACGTCTGAAGGAAGATCTTACAAGACAAGAAGAAGAGAACACTAAACTTCTCAAAAAAAAAAATGAAGACTTGTTCATAAGTGTGGACCAATTCCTTAAAACGCCTCATTTAGATAGACTAATAAAGGCAGATTCTTCACTCAAGAAACGGCCTTGTGTTCAATTATCTACCTGCACATCTATATCTTATCATTCTTATGGGAAAATGTGATATGTCTATCATGTGCAAGATGAAGGATGCAATTGTTAATAGTGTGCGTAGGTGGGTGCCTAAGGAGAAGATGGACAAAGCTAAAATGGAAAAATCAACATGTCGAAGAGTTAATGTGTTCAAGAGGTTAACAAGAAAAGTTATCATCAAGAATCATGACACAACCTTAAAGATCTCACATGCGATTAGAATAAGGGATGAAGGAAGAAAGGTTGTCTACAAGGTAAGGAATGACTCAAACAAGATTGGATACTATCCTCCAACTTAAAAAAGATCCTCAAGAAAGTGTCAACACAAAGAAAAAAAGTTCTTTAGTGAAAAGCAACAAGGTGTCAAATGAGATCAAAATCAAGAATGCAACAAGCAGAGAAATACCAAAAGTCACATGTTCCTTATCAATAGGCAAAACTCATTCAAAAACCTTTAGTATTTGATAAATAAAAATATGAGTTTGATCATTTTACCCCTTAGTGTTTAAAATTGGTATTTCAAAATGATCTTTAAAATACTTTTCAGAAGAACAAATTAAGAATAAAATCAATCATCAAGTTTGATTTAAATTAGTTTATAAAAAATACTTGATTAGATTTATTTTATTGAAACTCAAACAAGTGTATCTTCATTTGATTTTAAAAATAAGTATATAAGTAAATGAGGGGTTATGTTTTTAAAAAATTGTTTTGAATTTAAAAATAGTTATCTTAGCTACTCTAAGCATCCACAAAATGTGATTTAGGTTTAGAAAATATAAATTTATGCTTTATCTTTGGCTCCCTATCGTGGTTATCCTGAGTGGATTATGGGCCACACATTGAAATTGAAAAAAGAGCCCACCCGATTTATTTTTTTAAATAAATTAATGCTAAAAAATAGTGTCAAAATAGTGATTAAATCATTTTGACACCAAAATCTTAGGTAACTATTGGGTGACAAATTTTTAAAAAAATGTCACTAGAATTCCGGTGCTAAAATTTTGGTGGCTTTTATTTTTTACACCAAAGAATGGTGCCTAAGTAATTTTGGCACCAAAACATTCACCGATACTTAGATGACTATTTAAAAAACACTTCCAAAATTTTAGTGGTATAATTTTGGTGGCTTTATTTTGACATCGAAAACCGGTGTCTATGTATTTAGTTATCAAAATTTTGGTGACAAAACCGTGCTTGATTTTTGTGTTGATTTTAATCGGTGATTTTTAGTGAAAAATTTATTGTCCCCATGTTTACTTGACTACGATGGCAATTGTTATTGAAAATTTCAGTGACAAAATGTTGCTGAGGGGAGAAAAACCCTTTTTCATTAGTCGATTTTTATGCCATGAAAATACAAGATGAAAGTCCTTAATCTTAATTTTGTGAAACTTTATTTAAGTTGGGCATGTAATCGCCATAGAAATACCGTGACAGTCACTTTAATACGGTTATCTGTCACGACATGTACTTTCATTTCTAAATATTGATATAGAGTTTTGTCACAGTTTTTCTGTGACAAAATATTATCATCATATTAAGGTGTTAATACCATGAAAAACTATCCCAAAAACTTTCTGTGACAAATTTCCTGTAACAAGATGTCATTTTTACCGTGGCCGAATCGATGAGATGGATTCAGGTCAGGCAAATGTTGGATCTTATACGAATGCTCCAAGTTCAAGAAATTTTATAGTCGTTGATAGGAACGCCAATCCAGGTTTTTTTATCTTTGGAAAAAAAATCAGTTTTTCTTTAGTATAGAAAGTCCTTGAAAAAAATTATGCAAACCCGCATAGCTCGTGGGGTTTCGACTATCAGTATATAGAAAGTAGATAGGATTAGGTATAAAGAGATTATTATACGAAAGATTACGATTATGGTTATATTACACTAGTAAATTTAATTATACAACCCGGGCATTGCATGTCTCTTTTTTATAATTGAAAATTTTCATTACCAAAAGAAAAGAACAAAAAAAGAAAGAAGAAAGATCAAACAATTCTTTCTACACACCGAACACGTCTAAAAGAACAAAAAAACATCCCGCAAGTTTTAAAAAAGGTTTGTTTTTTATTAGTGGCCACTGTGGATGCCATTTTGATACCTAAACTGCCCAATCAAATTTTCATTTTGATACACTACTCAGACTTGTTTGGATGGTCATCGTATTTCTACACGCAAGCTTACTTCATGCATGAAATCAATTAAATTAAACCAACGCATGATAAATACGTGCATCAAGATAGCTAACCAAATAAACTGTGCTATGCGCAATTGCGCACGGCTGTAATGAAAAATTAGCCTTAGAATAGCATAAATATATCACAAATATAATTTATTTAGTTTATTAAAAATTGCACATGAAGCCTTCAAAATTTATAAATGAAATTTAGAACATGCAAATTGTATGTATATAGCATTGTGATGAATATTTAACCCCTTTCCTTGATGTAACAAATCATATATTGCATTTGCAAATGATTCTGTCATCCTGTAATTATGTTTTTTCTACACCTCGAAATTGGATCCCAAATAAGTAGTGTAATAGTGTAATATGAACAATTTGTGGTGGATTGACCATGGAACTATTAGCCGGATCAATGAGCATCTTAATAATACATGAGTAATCATATTCAATTTATCAACAGTAGTACTTGCCAAGGAAAAGAATAGAGCCTTCGTTACTTTGCAATTCAAGAAAAAGTGAGGAATTGATTCAGAAGTCATATGACACAATACACATTCAACATCCTTTCTAGTACCCCTTTTGATCAGATGATATTTCCGTTCTAGCCCATTTTGTTCAATCTTCCGGCCTAAGACGAGCAAGCAAGATTGGATTTTATGTGTCCACCGATTCCACGCTTAATCCAAATCATTACTATGATTTTAGTCATAGCTCGAGAGATACCTGACCCCAAACTTGACGAATTTTCGGAATTTAGTTATGCACCAATGGAGTTTGTCTAATAGGGTGTTCGGTAACCATAGAAAATTTTCTATAAAATTTCTAGACGATTTTGTCTCAATTTTTATAAAAAATGGTAAAAGTTACAAAATTATATTTGGCAAGAGAAAGAGAGGGATGAATATTAAAAAAAATAAATCAGGTTCTACCCTCTCTTTTTTTCTTAAGAGATACCTGACGGCAAACTTGGCGAACTTTCGGAATTTAGTCATGCACCAATGGAGTTTATCTAATAGGGTGTTCGGTTATCATAGAAAATTTTCTATAAAATTTCTAGATGATTTTGTCACAATTTTTGTTATGTTAAGATTATAAAAAATGGTAAAAGTTATAAATTTATATTTGGCAAGAGGAAAAGAGGGATGAGTATTAAAAAAAAAATCGGGTTCTACCCTCTTTTTTTCTTAAGGTTATGTGAAGGTTTCTAGAAACAACTTCTATCACATTATATATCTTCCTTTCTCCAGAGTACGCCACTATCCCTTGCGATTTTTATACTTGGCAACAATTACAATTAGAATAGAGTGAGGATCTGAAACAATACGCCAAGCAAGCATTGTGAGCAAACCCATATTCATAGTGACCATTTCTCTAATTTTTAAGCTTCCCATATTCTTTGGGTTACAAATATTCTTCTATTTGATGAAACTAAAATAATAATTTGCACCTTTGCCTCACTAAAATTTGGCCTGTGTAGGTTAACTTTTAATATAACTTAGGAATAGCATAACATCCCATAATAAAATTGACGATAGTGTTCATGCTGAATGAGAGACAGAGACAATCCTTCCTGCTTGAGAAATTTAATTCAATTTCCATAAATTTGATATTTTTAGCATTTTTTAAAATCAATATTTCATTGAACCATTGGATTTTTTTTGTTTTCCCCAAAATTAAGGCCCAAGATGAGTTGATTCTTCTGCCATGGGGTTGATTAGAAGCCGTTTCTTTTGCCGGAAGCTGCTCATTCTCAGGCAACCCAACCTAACTCTTTTACTTATCGATTGCTTAATGAGTAGTTTGGTATTTTATTCAAAGAAAAAAGTAATGGCTTTATCTATCACAAGGTTCGGTCTATTTATTGATCATCACACTTCAAAACATGAATCGTTGTTTACCACACACAGTGGCTCGATATCGTTGACCAAAACATCACGCGGCGAGGTAAGGAAGAACAAAGTGTACACGCAAAGCCCGGCACATGAATGCACACAGCACAGCCATGTACAGTGCAAAAAAGACTTAGAAAGTGTAGAAGTCAACAAAGCCATAATCATCAAACAGATACAAAAAATGTCTTGAAGACATCATCAAAACACATAAAGCCCACCAGATGCCCCTCTACTAACATTTGGACAAAAGAAATTGTTCAGCGCATGGTATGAGTTCCACCAGCAACTAACATATGCCTTTCAACGATGCCTAGGCATGAAGAGATGACCACACCAGCAGCAGGCCCGCCAACATAGATACGCCTGCGGTACCCATTGTCGCAGCGTTGTTGTCGCCACCAGGTGTTCCTGACCAAGTTCATGTTCGACAAACTGTTTCAACTTTTGCTTCGGGGAAAAAAATTGTTTCTAGTTTCAAACAGCTCAATCAATCGATGTAAGAAATACAAATAAATGCTATTAGGAGTTCTATTCCAAATAGGAGTTACGACCACCAAAGTCTCCTACCGCTAGAAATTTGGTTCTAACGTCTATCAATTTTTTTCCTACTTTAGAGATCATAGCACAAGTCAACAATGATTTAAGCAATAATGAAATCCTTTTCTGTTGGGAGAAAGGAATTGGTCATTCAGTTATATATATATAGATTTTCAAACAATGCTTGATTTCAGCTTGAAAATTTAAAAAAAATAGCTGGATTTTGCTTTGGAAAAGAATTTAGGTTAATTGTAGTTCAAGGCATAACCATCTAGGGATGATCTCTAATAAAGATTGGAAAAACTTAATGGGTAAACTACATGCGGATTATACCTTATTATGAAGGTCAACTTTGATATCTATTATTATGAATTAATACTTTAACTTGAAAATGTAAACATTTTGAAGTAAGAATAGATCGGCTCAATATTAACATATCAATTTTTCCAATTGAAAATCATACTTGGTTATAAATATACTCTTACCCACCCACAAGAAGTTCACACCTACAAGAAAAATATTCACAAATAACCAAAGCCAAATTTCTAATCTCACGTAGGGGTATAAACCCAATACAATTCCTAAAGCAAATATTCATCCTCTAAATCATCTTAGCCCAACATATGATCTGGTCATATAATTCTAGTTTATGATTTATTATCTAAAACAAACAAAGGAAGATTTGAGTTGAACATATATATACCTGTAGGCGAACCACCACCAGCAGTTGGAGCAGGAGCTGCATGCCAAAACCAACAACGAATCACACTCTAAAACCCAAAACTAAATCACAAACAGATCAGCAGCTATATATATCTACAAGGAAACGTGGGCGTCAGATTCGTTTCAAAAAGTTCATTGTAAAGCCCAGTTTTCTTGTAGCTTTCCATCAAGAGAAGGAGGAAACAGAGAAAACGAGAAAAAGAAATGGCAAGGACCACTTACCGGCAGCATTGCAGGCATCGATGCCTTGGGTGATACCACACTTCCTGGGCAGCTCAAGGGCTTGGGTCATGTTGATCTGGAAGCTCCGAAACAGGTCTCGGTTCTGGAAGAGGTTGCAGAGGCAGGGCAGGTCCGTGCGCACGGCATCTTCGAGGGAGGAGCAGCAATCACGCGAGGGTGTGGTGGCGTTGAGGGAGTCCTGGCAGGGGACCAGCTTGGCCACGCATGACGGCGGGTTCGTCTGTCCCGCCACCTCGGAAACCGCCACGGCCAAGGCCATCGCTACCAAGAACAAGCCCATGTTCCTCTTCTCCATTGAGAAGAGCTCTAGCTAGCTGCTCTTCCTCCGCTTTCTTCTTCTTTGTTTTTGTTGTTTATGACAGTTGTTCAACAACTACCCACCAACGTGCCACCACCTTCAAAATAACACTACATATATTCCATATATCAGATGTATAATATAATCATGGAATAAGATGCACTTTCAAAATGCCTTCACCGTAAAGTAAAATGATAATCGCTCGAGACTCAAAATATAGTACTAAAGGGCATGGAGGTTTGTGTCGGCATAATATTGAGAATGCTTATTAAATGAGCAATTCAATAACATATCTTACATGTAATCTATTTTGATATATCGAGCCTCTGTATATACAAAATCTTCGGGTGATCCCTACATCCAAGTCTTGGTTATTAGAATCATAGTTATAAAAATCTAAATTTGGGTCTGAATCGATTTTTGAGAGAGTCACTAAATAGGATCGAATCAGTTTAAATCGATCAGGAATTAACTAAGAATAGGTTCAGTTATATCAGTCCAAATCAATTGTATATAAAAATTTTAACTTAGTCAAAATTAGTTGGTTATTAGTTATAAAACATGTCATTCTAGTGTCTTTTTTATGTTATAATGTATATTATATTTTATGATATTTTTTTATATTTGTTAAGATTTTTTTTAAATTATTTGGAGTTCGTTATTATTTTTACTCGAGTCAGAGCCGTGTCAACTTTTAATTACAAGAATGCCACCTATATTTTCTTCCACCCCGCCCCCCACCCCCCATCGCCCCCCCCTTCCCCCCTCCACCCCTTCTCTCTCCCTGACACCGCCCATCCCCCTCGCCCCACCCTGCGCCGCTGGCCCTACCCTGCCTCACCTCCCCCTCACAGACCCCGCCCCATCCCCGCCCTCACTGCCCTCTCACCCCCCCCCTTGCCCCCCGCCCTACCCCGACGCCTCATTGCCGCCCTCGCCGCCCTGTCTTCAGCCTTCCGCCGTTGCCCCCCCCCCCCCCAGTCCCTCCCCTCGGTCACCCGTTGCCGTCCTCGTTGGCTCCCCGTGGCCCCCCCTCACCCCCCACCCTGTCTTGCCGCCCTATCGACCCGTCGCCCCCCCCCTCCCCCATTGCCCCCACTCACCCCGCCGCCTTGTTGCCTCGTCACCGCCCTCGCCGCCTCCCTATCACCGTCTGGAGTCAGCCCAAATCGGCCAATTCTGGAATCGGTTAGAATTAGTTCAAATCAGCCGATTCATGGACCGATTCGAGCCGAAGGCTGATTATCTTATTTTTTGACATGGATCGCCTCCAATCCAATTTAAATAGACTAATTTTGAGTGGAATCAGCCAATTTTTGCAACCGAGATTAGAATAGGTTCAACAGTGAATCACAAAATCTTGATGATTTCTCTATCTAATGAATAAGGAGGCCGCTCTAAAATCATCTGCCTTGTACCTACCCTATGAGTATATACTTCAACAGGTAGATTGATACAATAAAAACCTCCAGTAAAATGCTTCCCGTCGTTTAGAGAGAAAGCATGTTACACATATACAAAGGGCTGTGGCGTACGGAAGAGAGGGGAGAAGAGAGAGTTCATTAATGTTTTTGTAATTTATTGGGTGACTTATATTTGTTAGTAAGTGTCATCATGCAACGTGAATTCATGCCATATTTCTGACTAATTTTTTTTTTAAAGAATCTGTCTGATTACTTTGAATGTCATTTTGTAAAATCTTGAAAAAGAACTGCCATATTGTAGAACATTCTACGAGGGCACACGTTTTTTCACACGACTAAAATTACAATTTGTGGTTATTACAAAGTAGAACATTCTACGAGCGTGGAAAGAAAACCAAACGTTTTTTCTTTTTTCTTTTTGGTTTTTCAACATAAAGAAATCCAAACGATCAGTTTGGCCTGAATGGGAGTGTGAGGATTGAAGGAAGAGGAAGTTCAAAGTTTATGAAAATATATAATTTAAACTTGATCTGATAATAAATATATTATTTATATTTATTACCATAAAATTATATAAAAATTAAAAGATTAAGGTGAGCCTAACTCGAAGGTAGTGGGTACGGTTTGTTGAGAAAAATCCCTAAAGTTAGAGATCTACAACAATAAATAAAAAATATGAGAAAATAATACCTCAGAAATAACACAAAACAAAAACAAAAGAACATAAATTTAATGTGGAAAACCCTCCTTTTGAGCCAAAAACTATGAGACAATAATGAACAATTCACTACTCTAATCAAAGATTACAGTCATCAAACATATGGAGATGTATTAGAGGATTACTCACATAACCTATACAATTGAAATTATAAGATTTCTCTATCTCAATACTATGTACAAGATTAAACTAGTGAATAATATTTTCCCTTTCTTCTTATCTCTATATTCTTTTTCTATTTCTTTCTCTTTCTCTTCCCTGTCCCCCCCCCCTCACTTTTAGAATGAGGCAAATGAGTCTATATATATAGTACAATAAACAGTCATCTCTGTTTGGTATCCCAAGATTCCTTGGGTATTTTGAGTGTGACAATCACCCACTTGGAGTCCGATTGGAACATACCAATCCTGATTCTTCCTCCACTCGCTCGTCACATAAGTCCTCGTTAAGTGTTTAAAATATACAATATTTACTCAGGTTTTTTATATGATTTTGTACTTACCGGGTATAAATATTATTAATTAGGTAATATTTTTCGTTATGTTCTAGTTAATTAATATTTTATGAGATATGCTTAATTTTTAAGTTTTAATGCAGAAAAAGATGAAACAAATTAAGCTTAGGATTTGCTGGTTAGAGCATTGGACCCCACCTGTTGATGGCTACAATTTTGATTATGACAAAGCTCCATGTGGCTGGCTATACATAACTTTGGCACCATTGTTGGGGAATTGGAAACTTCATCGGACATCATGATCAATTAGTCCATGTCGAATTTTGGAATCCATCCTCGAATTCTTGTATCTCTTGGCTATCTTCTCTTCTATATAAAGGGGTGGTCATTTGTTGTTAAGGATATGTCAACTTTTGGCTTAGCAGTTTAGTGAAAGAAAATATTTCTAGTTTTTGTAATTTCTTTTTCTTTCATAATAAAAATTAATTTCTTCTTTATAATGTTTTCTCCTTTTATTATGGAGTAGTCTTATATTTTGTTTTAGAGAAGAATGGTACTTAACATGATTTAATTGAATTTATTTCAAGCTCTTACTCTTTTATTCAATCGGATTGTTTGAATTATCATGTTCTAAATACTAAGAGTAGATTGATCACCTATTTCTTAGATCATGAGGTTTAATTAGATTTCGGAAGAAATTCATTAGATTAGTTATTGATAATTCATCATATGATGAGTCTTTTGACTTGCTTGTCGTTATGGTCGGAAGATACACAATGCCGTATGCGATTGTAAAGCAATTCTTAATGCATTATTTTGTTGATTAATCAATTATCACCAGGAGGTAGAAATTGATGCAAAATAATAGAAACATGAAGGAGCGGGAGCTACCATGTCATATAATTATCCTATATCGACAATCCGAAGGAATAAAAGATAAGAGTAAGATATGATGAAGATTAAATTCATATTAAGGAAAATTCGAATCTAGAACGAGTTTTATCATTTTAACTTCGCCTTTAATTTAAAGTTATTACTTAGATTTAGTTAAGTCAGTTATTTTTGTTTTATTCTTCATTTTATTTTCTTTAATTAATTTAAGGAAATTCATCTCTCTGTGGGACGATACTCAATATTATCATTATATTACTTGTTTCGATCATGTATACTTGCATGCCATTGAAATTATTCAAACAAGTTTTTGGCGCCGTTGCCAGGGAGACCGAATTTTCTAAGTTAATTTAGGATTAGAATTTGAGTGTTTTCTTTTATTTTTAGATTTTAGTGTCTGATTTAAAGAAAAAAAGAGAAAAATAAACTATATCATTGTCTTCTTCCTTGCAATTATTTATTTATTATCATTTGTTTATTCATTGATTAGTGTGGTCACCCTTGTTTTCTTATAATCTAAAAATTGAAAGGACTCTGGGAAACTTGCGTGCCACGAAGAAGAGCATAAGAAGCACCCACAACAACAACAAATGCCTCGACTTCCACCAATTGTAGCAGTAGATAATGATGACAATTGGGCAATCCAAGATTGGGTTGTACCTCTGGCAAGAGGGTTACAACCTAGTATTATTTCACCACCGGTGGATGCGACCCACTTCGAGCTTAAACCAGTTTTATTTAGCATATTACAAACCATAGGACAATTTAGTGGATTGCCTACTGAAAATCCTAATAGGCATATCATGGATTTCCTATCGGTTTGCGATATGTATAAGCAACCCGGTGTCTCTGACGACTCTCTCCACCTTCGCTTATTTCCATTCTCATTAATAGGAAGTGCGAAAGAATGGTTGTCATCATTAAATTCAATAACCACTTAGGATGAATTATCTGAAAATTTTTTGTTAAAATATTTTCCACCTTCTAAAACTGTTAGATTACGTAATGAAATTTTGTCTTTTTTGCAGTTTGATGGTGAGTCTCTCTTTGAGGCATGGGAAAGATTTAAAGAATTATTAAAAAAGTGTCCCAACCATGGTATAGAAAGATGGATGCAACTCCAAACTTTCTACTATGGGTTGTTGGGGCAAACAAAGAACATAGTTGATGTGATGGCCAATGGATCATTTCTTAAGAAAAAAGCCCACATGAAGCTTTTCAATTGCTAGAATTAATGGTTCTTAGCAACCATCATGCCACACAAGAAAGGCATCCAAAGAGGACTACCAGAGTTTTAGAATTAGATGCACTTACTGCTTTATCTGCTCAGGTTAGTGCTTTAGCTAATCAAGTTCAAAATCTTAATATACAGGGACATGTTAAGGCTGTGGAGCCAAGGTGTGAATGGTGTGGACAAGGACATTTTATAGGTTAATGTGCAACAAATCAAGTTAACTAGGTAGGCAACTTTTATAGGAACAACAATCCCTATTTCAACACCTACAATGCTAGTTGGCGCAATAACCCAACTTTTCATGGAATAATTCTCCACAATCGGCTGTTGTTCCCACTAATTCACCACCACCATCACAGTATTCTCAACCTCCTTCACTTTCTTTTCAACCACAACATCCAGATTTGATCCAAATATTCAATTCTATGCAACAAACTATGCAACAATCCATGCAGAATCAACAACAACAACAACAGTTTATACAACAAGTTATGATGAAATTAAACAAGGAACCAAGTGAGCGACCCAAGGGTGTACTTCCTAGCCAACCAGAACAACCAAGGAATGATGGTCAAGAGCATTGCAAAGCTACAACAACCCGGAGTGGTATTACTTTACAAGAACTAGTTCAGCCCAATGACGTTAAGAAAAAAATGAAAAACCAAACAACGAGCATGAACCCAATTGATAATTTGATCAAGTGATACACTTAGATGACTACGTATGGGCTGCCATATCACTGTATTTGGATATCATCAATCTGCTCCAGATGCTGCTACTGGTTTTCCGAGCGTCAAATAGTTGAAGGGGTTTGGTGGGAAGGCGAAGTGGTTTTTTAAGTACAGTTGGAAGCCATACATAAACGGAAGCTACAACATTTTGGGTTCGTCCAGATATGCACTATTTCTTCTTGGGTGGATTAGGATATCGTTCCAATTTTTTGGCTGGCTTGAAATAAAATGCTGTGTTTTGTTTTGCATTTGTTATGTACCAGGCATGATGTGTACAGGAATTGAAAAATGTAGTATTTGTGTGATTGCATTTGCTAGTATGGCATATGATAAGCATCATCTTTTCAAAGCTTGTCGGCAGACCATCAGCTTGTCGTCAGACCATCAGTTTTTCAATGAATTAATCTGTTATGGATCTTTAGCTCAAAATTGGCAGAGCACTCAAGAAATGCTTGAGGGATGGTGGTTCGAATCCATCAAGATCCTACTTAGTTAATATTTGATAAAAATTTGAGATGTTGTAATTATGTAAAAAATAAAAAAGAGGTATGATTTATCACGGTTGTGTTCAAAGTGACATATATATGATATTAAAAATAATATAAATAGATAAAACATATCATCGTCATTCAATAACATTACCCAAGAGTACATTCCACAAAATGCACAAAAAATACAAATACAATGTTTCCTACCATCTACAACCATACATTATATAAGCCCAAAAAATCCTATTGTATGGGATTTGTGTTACAATTGTTATGAACATTTTTACATGTTGTAGAATAATGACCTCTCTCATTACAAAGACTACACATCCGTTTTTTTGTTTGAGCTTGAGCAACTTCGTATCCAGCCTTCAATCTTTGACTATTCTTGGGACGACCTTTAGTACGCAACTGAGAAGGGTCACGTACTACTATTTGAGGAATATGCTCCATTGAAGTTGTAACTTGTCTTTCAACAGACTCGTTACTTGTTTGTACTCTCAATGAAGATGAACTCCCAATCGCATCAAGCTTTTCAACCAAATTTTCCAAAAGGGGTAATGCAAAATGATATCGCTCATCTGAACTTGTCCCCAAATCTTGCAATCGGATAATCATATTCCGAAATCTCCATATTTGCAATGGGGTAAGTGGACTGGTAGAGGAATGAACGATGCCGGTATCCTCACTTTGGCTTGAATAACAATATCTAGCTTTAATTGTCCAACGGTAGAGCACATATTGATTTGGAATTTTGCAGAGTTGTTTCTTATGAAAAATTTTCAAAATGTGCATACACAAAATTCCTTCACTTTCAAATTTCTTGCAACTACAGGTGACATTCATTTCTCCACAAGTTCGGTATGCAACAACATGTTTTTTAGCTTCATCATCATGTGGAAACACTTCATATTTTGTTACTGAACCGTCCTCGCCGATTTTCTTGTAAATGCAACCTTGGCTCCTTTTCAATTGATCTTTAAAAATTTCAAAATTTGATCTCGTGTACATAGTCCCAGCTTCAGCCTCAAGAGGAGAGTATCCACATAGCACAGGCTTGGAATTCAAAGTCTTAAAATCCTCTTGTTCCTCATCAAATCTACGAGATTGTAGCGCTCTATCATACTGCCTCACAAAATCTGCCAGTGGGGTTTGTGAATGCACAAATCCATCAAAAAATGAGTTCATGCTCTCGCTTCTTTGGCTCGAAGTCATACCTGCAAAGAAATTATCCCTCATGTATATAGATATCCAATGGTGTCTGACATCATACATGGATGACAACCAACAGTCTTTATCCAAATTGTATGTTTCTTTCATAATCCTCCATTTCTCCTCAAACTCAGTGATTGTAGCACTTCTATATATCCAATCATTATATTCTTTCTCAAATTCACTATGGTTGGACTTCAAATGTTTTAGATGAATCATGGCATTATTAGATATGTGCCATGAGCAAAACCTGTGATGGCTTGTCGGAAAAATAGTTGCAATAGCCTTTCGCATTGCACCATCTTGATCTGTGATAATCGAAGTAGGTGCTTTTCCCCACATACATTTTAACCATGTTTTAAACAACCAAGTGAATGTTTCCTCTGTCTCATCAGCAAGTAAAGCACAACCAAAAAGGGTAGATTGCCTATGGTGATTAATACCTGTGAATGGAGCAAACGGCATGGAGAATGCATTGGTCTTATAAGTTACATCAAACACTATCACATCGCCAAAGTTCATGTAAGATGCTCTTGATCTCCCATCAGCCCAAAAGACATTTTGGGTCGTTCCATTCTCATCTAATTCAATTTCAAAGAAAAAGTCATGGTCTTTCGCATTTTTCTCTTGAAAGTACTTGATAACACTTAAGCATTGCCGCCCAACATCATTCTTATGGGTGCTTTTCAGATGGCTGATGCAAGATTGACGTGTCACTCTGTCTTGATCTGTGCTATTGGAAGTTGCATTCAAAACTTTAGAGATGGCTAATGGTCTCATTCCTGTTTGATGTAGTGAATCAATCATATTCTTGTTGGATTCAGACAGACGACTATGAGACCGAAGCTTTGTAACTTTCGTTGGAGTTGAGAAGTTATGACTATGAATGTCCAAAAATTCTACTACTTTCCACACCCCACCCTTGCTTAGATGTATTCTCATATAAGCTTTGCAATCTTCTCTAGTCTCTCTACGCCTTTTAACTTCTCTCACCATCTTCCTCTTGTCATTCATATCTATTTTACCTTCTTTCGAACAAACAAATTTTCGAGATGTGATACAGGTTGTCTTTCTCGATCGATAAAACTTAGACTTTCGAATGCCAAACCCTTGTTTTTTTGCATACTGGTTGTAAAAATCATATGCATCTTTTTCTGACGAGAATTCCATGCCCAAACAAGGGGTCATATTTTCAAAGCATTCTGATATTTTTTTGGCTTCACCTTCATCTTCAATTTTGTCAAAATCGTCACTACTCTTGTCAAATTCTTCAATTTCCTCACAATCATCTTCTGTAATCTGATCTTCCATGCAATTTGATCTTCCATGTATCTGATCTTCATTATCTTTCGTGGACCTACTGGTAGGTTTCACGTTACCATATCTAATGTTGCCGCCTTCTTCCATCAACTATCTAATGCTGCTATCTTGATTGCAACCTAATATAGGAAAAGGAATTATGTCAATTGTTCATTACCAGCATATAATAGACACAATGAACCTACTCTAAAACACAGGCCACCTAATCCTCATTAAGAAAATTATCCATTCATGGACTAGCTTGGCACAACAACTTATTATATAAACGTATAAACTGCATAAAATAGCCACTCGAATACTAACTTAGCCGAAATGAGACCATTTTCTATTCCATCAACTTAGTTCATCCAATTTCACAACCATTTGACAAGGTGACCAGCACAGCAACCCGCCCCTCTCGAGGACAAGCATAATAATTGGCTACTAGAACATGAAACACAAGCATAAGACGACATGAAGGATAACGACATAATTGGTTACTAGAACTCATTAACAAAAGCCTCAAGGATGAATAACATAGGATGTATACAATAGCCAACATCAGACATTCTCACCAACGGTGGAGGTGGCGGCGAAGGGAGGAGGTGGTGGACTACGGTGTGTGTTTGGAGGGCTGTTGCTGGTGGGGGAAACAGAGGATGTTCTGTCATCGACTATGTCAAACAAGCTGCACCTTCAGATGACGTAGCCGGCGTCGGTGGCGATGATCGAGGCGATTCCAACGGTGGAGGTGGCCGCCGAGGGAGGAAGGGGTGGACTGCGGTGTGTGTTTGGAGGGCTGTCGCTGGCAGGGGAAACAGAGGATGTTCTGTCATCAACTACGATCAAACAAGCTACACCTTCAGATGACTTAGCTGGCGTTGGTGGCAATGATTGAGGCAATTCCAACTGTGGAGGTGGTGGCGGAGGGAGGAGGGGGTGGACTGCGGTGTGTGTTTGGAGGGCTGTCGCTGGCGGAGGAAACAGAGGATGTTCTATCATCAACTACGTCAAACAAGCTGCACCTTCATATGACTTAGCCGGCGTCGGTGGCGACGATTAAGGCGATTCCAACGGTGGAGGTGGCGGCGGAGGGAGGAGGGGGTGGACTGCAGTGTGTGTTTGGAGGGATGTCGCTGGCAGGGGAAATAGACGATGTTCTGTCGTCGGCTGCGTCGAACAAGTTGCACCTTCAGATGACTTAGCCGGCGTCAGTGGCGATGATCGAGGTGATTCCAACGGTGGAGGTGGCGGCGGAGGGAGGAGGGGTCGACTGCGCGGTGTGCTTGAGGATCGTCGATGGTGGGGGAAACAGAGGAACCGGAAACGGAAGAAGGGGGAAACAGACGAGGTCGGGGGAGAAGAATGAGTTTAGGTGTGGGGGTAGTTTTGTAATAAAAACTTGACTCGCTCCCGACTCAAGTCAATATTACTAAATACATCTCCAAAAATATGAAAAAAATATTGTAAAATACCATAAAATAAAGTACTTCATTAGAACTTGATTATTTTATTTTATGATATTTTACTATTTTTTATAGTTTTGGGATGTATTTCGTAATATTGACTCGAGTTGGGAGCGAGTCAAGTTTTTATTACAGAATTACAGTAAAGCCTAAACCTAACATGTTATTCAAGTTAGAACTCAATTATTTTGTTTTAAGATATTTCACTATACTTTTTTCATATTTTTAGACATATATTTCATAATATTGACTCGAGTCAAGAGCGAGTCAAATTTTTATTATAAAACTATAGTAAGACCTAAACCTAACATGTTATTCAAGTTAGAACTCAATTATTGTGTTTTAAGATATTTTACTATACTTTTTGCATATTTTTAGGGATATATTTTGTAATATTGACTCGAGTTAGGAGCGAGTCAAATTTTTATTACAAAATTATAGTAAAACATAAACCTAACATGTTATTTGAGTTAGAATTCAATTACTTTGTTTGAAGATATTTTACTGTATTATTTTCATATTTTTAGGGATATATTTCGTAATATTGACTCTAGCCGGGAGCGAGTAAAGTTTTTATTACAAAACTAGAGTAAAACATAAACTTAATATGTTATTCGAGTTAGAACTCAATTATTTTGTTTAAAGATATTTTATTGTAATTTTTTAAATATTTTTAGGGATATATTTCGTAATATTGACTCTAGTTGGGAGCGTGTTAAAATTTTTATTACAAAACTACCCCCATACCTAAACCATTTCTTTTCCCCTCGACCGCATTAGGACGTGTTATTTATTAGTTTTGAATGGGTTATTAAGTTTAGAGCATGTTATTCAAGTTATAAGTCAATTATTTTATTTTATGATATTTTACTGTATTTTTTTATTTTGTGGGATATATTTTGTAATATTGGCTCGAGTCGGGAACGAGTTAAATTTTTATTACGAAATTACCATTGCCCATTTCCTTCTCCCCTGTTTTGCCACGCCACACCTTTGTTTTTCCGTGCCACACCCCCGCCGGTGACCTCACTGCCGGCCATCCGCTGCCAGCCAAGGATGCCGCCGGCCATGGCCGTCGTCACCTCACCACCCCTCCCTTCCTTCCCCTCTCCCTACCTAAGAGAAACAAAGGAAGCGAAGTGCGACGAAGCGAAACTGCTACTTCGTCGTCGTCGATTCTTTCGCCGAGGCTAAGCTTGTCGGCAACCCCCTCCTCACCGGACTCCCAAGTCGATGCCTCCTGTTGGCCGTGCTACGCCGCGCTAGTGGAGAAATAGAGGAAGAGAAACAGAGGAAGCGAAGTGTGACGAAGCGGAACTGCTATTTTGTCATCGTTGCTTCTTTAGCCTGGGCTGTACTCGCCGGCGACCACCTCCTCTCCGGACTCCCAAGCCAATACCTCTCGCCGGCCGTGGTGCGCTACGCTGGTGGAGAAACAGAGGAAGCGAAACAAAGGTTCTGGCTAAACAGCCCTGCTACTTCGTCGTCGTCGCTTCTTTCGCCGGCATTGTACTCTGCCTATTGTCTTCTTTCACCGGCGCAGTACTCCTCCGACCACCTGCTACTTCGTCGTCATCGCGGTGTGCTGTGTGATGCGCAGGAACAATCGCTTAGATGAGGGGTGCCGCGGGCGTCACCGGAGAGATGATGGCTTTGGTGGGGTTATTTTCCAGTCGTTGGATATAATCCAACGGCTGGAATCAAACTGCAGTACAACCAAGATGGTTGTACTGCAGTACAGCAACATTATACCCTTTCATCATAATTTTAAAATATTTGTTAACTTATGCATCTTTTAGAAATTCAAAAATAGGTTATAATAATGACAAAAAGATAAAATTTTATCAACTTTTTACTTATACACCCTACTTTTAATATAAATAAATATTATTTTGTAAAATCCATTAAAAAGATTTAAATTAAATATGTAATTCGTATATATACACTAAATAAAGTACTAATCGGCTGCAAAGGTCATGTTTGGGCCTCAATTGTAATAATCGTCAAGTGCCTTGATGTGAGATTTTTTGCTACGGCCATTTATCAATGCCCTAACTTAGCGAGGTAATAATGCCAAATCAGTCTTGAGCAAAACATGTTAGGCTCGATTTGGTTTAAACTTGTCTCGTTATCTTGGAGTTTAAATAAATTATCTGCTTGATGATGATAACTAGATGAAGTATGAACAAAGCTTGAGAAAAGGAGGACTTGATTCGATTTATCTCGAAACTCAAGCTCAATACAATTAACCTTAACAAATTTTTAGTTTAACTTCTATATTTACTTACTATAGTTTTATTCAAAGTAGTACTAGCATATATGCCATAAGGAATCTATATATTGTAAAATTTCATTTCATCAGTTTTATCCTACAAAAAAATTGACTTTTTATTCCATTGAACCATCAAATGTTCGACTCGACTCAATTTAGTTCTACGAAAACTAATTTAATAAAATACTAACCAAATTTGAGCTCATGAGTATTCAATTCAAGCTCAGCAAAATATTTAAATTAATAATTAGCCAAGCTTGAGCAAACAAGTTTAGGAATAAATGAAACACGAACTAAGTAATGCACAATTTAAGTCGATTCATTTACACCACCATCCTAATTATACTTGAGTTATTTTAGGCACCTAGAGTGCTGGTTATTAGGGACTAAAATTATCCCAGATGGAAATTTCAAATTTCAGTCCGATAATTGGGTAGTGGGTATCAAATTTAATTTTTACGATTAATGCTAAAGTCTAAGGGTTTTGTTGGCAAGAAAGTAGTGTTAATGTAATAAAAGTATTAAAATAGTCAATCTTACTAATAGTATATTTAATCCATTTTATATAAAACACAATATTAAGTTAATTATCGTTTTGTTTGGCACAAAAGTAGTGCAAATGATATAAAAATTTTTAAAATAATCAATCTTATTAAAAATAATATATATAATGTATCTTATATAAAAATAATATTAAGTTAATTATTTTTTATATGAAATAAATACGATTACATTCAAATGAAAGTTCAAATTAATTATAATTATCTTATGCGGCCCATCCATATATTCTCTCATGCGCAAAAATTTCCCTACCTTTCTTATATCAATAGATAAAAAAATTTAAAAATTTTTTTGTTCATTGAAGAGCACAAAGTGGGTCATTTCAAAGTAATTATAATTAATTTGAAGACAAAATATATTATAAAAATAATTATTTTTCTTAAAAATATATTGCATATATATTCTAATTTTAATAAGGTCAACTATTTAAAATCTCCTTGTTATTTGTATTTCTTCGATGCTAAACCAAACGTAACGTAAAGATTCCTAATTAAGAAAATCACGCCGGCGGCGCCATGCAATTCCTACAGTCAAAATGTTTATACTACGGAATGTGTATTCGACTGACGGTGGAAATACTTCTCAAAGACCTTCCTCACATATCCTATGAAGTTTCCATTGTGATAAAATAAACTTGGACTTGAAGATTAAGAGAAGGGCACATCAAAGTCCCATTTAAGGTATTTTATTTTTTATAAACTACAGATTAGTAGCAGCACAAAGTACATGTTGTGGTAATGAAATCTCAAAGTTATACTCTAATGATGCTTAATGGAACTTGATTCCTGAGTCTTATAACAAAAAAATGCTTAATGACATCCTACAACGTCATAATAGATCAACAAAATGCATCTTATGAAAATTGAACGCTACATTGAACAATGGCTTCGGGTGGATCAAGTTTTGGAAATTGCAAAGGAAATATTTACACCCTTTCGGTTTTTTGCCATATTTTATATCTGAAGTGAACAACAGAGAAGTCATTAGACAGTCATATATCTAAGAATAAGTGATCGAATTTTCTCCATGAATTCAGATTCGATAATATACAAAAAAATGTTAAAGAAAATTTTTAAAAATATTTTTGAAAAAAAGATTAAAGAATAAATTTTAAAATGAGCCAGTTACCGGATCAGATCTCTGTGCACTGGCTTTGTTTTCATCCAACACAGGTAACAAGTCTCATTTCTCTCAACCATTTCCAGCAACTTTTCATACAAGGATAAACATTTAATCGGTCAGTTTTTCATTTTTAAAAAATAAAGTAAAACAAATAAAATGGTGATCAAATGAGCACTATATATACCGTGGCCTTTTTATCCTTTGTTTGGAATATTTTGGCTAGCCTCTCCTTTGTCAAAGCCAGGTCTGCTTGCATCTTATCCTATGCCTCTGCAGTTCATAAAATATGAATCAAATATATGAACGAAGATAAAAGCTCAAAGCCAGTAAATTTATATTAATATTTGATTGACAAACCAGTTCCTTCTTGGAGAACCTTCTGCATTGTTTCTAGTTCTATTAGTCTGTCTTCCATATCCTGCAAAAGCATTAAGTGCAACTCAAACCAATAAATCTTCTTATTTCCCAACATTTTCAAGTTGCAAGTATCAACTGGATGCAGGACTTACCTTGGTCCTTGTTACGGCGAATCTTAGTTTCCCTAATTCAAATTGCAGATGGCCGAAAAATTCTTTAGTTAATCTGAAAATTAGTATCGTCAGAGCACATTCTTCTTCCAAACCTTTATTTCCACTCAACAATCTCTCAAACTTGTCAACTTGTCCAACTGTCTTAACAAAAGTACCACTAACGAAACATCGAAATTCACATAGACATAGACGCAGGCAACTCATGTATGAACGAACATATATGAAAGATTGATTGGCTACCCAGAAACTATTCATTCACGTTTTTATGATTCTCTCAACGATCACAATAAGAAACAATCAAGAGAGCTGACCCATGATTTCATTCTTGATCCTAGTTCCTTTGTTTGATCGTTTGGCTTCCAAGAAAGGCATCCGAATTCAAATATTTGCCATTTATAATCACATGAATCTTATTTAATTTAGAATACATGTACCCAACACCCTTTGGGTATTAGGTGTAAGAAAAATGTTGGAGATACACCCAGTATTGGGAGTCTACTATTTAGAAATAGATATGAATTGGGAACCCTAATTTGGGGAATAAGCTTTATTGTTCTATCAATATGATCCCATATAATATTTGATGTACACGCCTATTTTCTAAAAGAAATTCGCTTCCCTGTGGGTGCTTTAGATCTTGGGATTTAGATTGTCGTATACAATCTTCTCGGTCTATGAGTATTTTTGTTGCAAAAGTATGCACTCTAATTTATTTTTATCATTCTTCGAGGAAAATGGAAAAGAAGTAAATCCTACTTCTATCATGTTGGCATATTAAGGGTAAATTTTAAAAATCTTAGTTTTGGTTAATCTTACTAGGTAATACATACTAGTATGTATTTAAGAGTCGTATTTATGTTAGAACTTTATCCCTTAGGATCAAGATTAAGAGAACAAGATTGCACTATACCATAGCAATGATGAATTGTTCAAAGTAACATTATCTCTAAGAAAATTTGTGAGAATTTAGGTTGTGAATAGTTGGTTTTTTCTATTAGTAAGGATTACGATATATTGAACTTCGGATTGAACTCCAACCACGCAATGTGGCCGTACTGCGGCTGCCCGAGGATGCCGTCCGGGTCCTTGCCATGATCATGGAGGAGGTCAGAGAGTTGAGCAACAGAGCTAGTGGAGGCAGATATAGGAGGGAGAGAAGGAGTTCAGAGTTTGTACCCAGCCGACGCATGAGATTCTGGTGGTGGGTTGTGAAGGACAGGTTCGTCGAGTGGACAGTGTTGTGCGAATTGAGCTCAAGCTTCCCACGTTGAGGGCAGGCATGGCCAGCAAGGGTTGAGCTTTTCTGTTGGTTGCACAGCCGTCAATTTCGTTATCCACAAAGACAGCTTTTCCTGCTCCGTAAGGGAAAAGTACAATAATCATCTACGTTACCCCAAAATAGTTTTTTTTTTGCAAAAAATATATACGCTTTTTTTATCTATTTGTTAACCAAAAAAAGGATCTACGTCAATTTGTTTTATTCTTCTTGGAGAAAGTTTTGCAAAATTATTAAAAACAGCTAAAATTCTTAGTGGCCAAAAGTGCTCGATTTCAGTCAATTTAATAGAATGAAAATAAATAGACCTTGGTTTAAAATAAAATAATAGAGGTTTGACGTCTTCAAAGGTCATTATACATATAATTACCACAATTTTCTAAAATGTAAAATATCTAAATTATGGTAATTAATATTGAATATCAAAACGCACATGCATAACACATAAATATATCGGAATAAATTTAAAGAGCCAGATCGACACTTATTTACATATAAAATCAAAATTAAAAGTTCATACTTTAAAACCTCGATGACCTGAGTCAGGGTTTTATAGTTAGAATCAGTTTGTTTGATTGTTATTTCCAATAGAGTCAATTTCAGAACAAGGGTACTGAGCCGAGGCTGGTCGTGTGCCATGAGTCTAAGGGTCATATACACCTAAGTTTTTATGATAACATTATGAAGTCAATAGAAAAGAATGAGTTATCAGAATATAAAAGAATATGCTAATTTAATTTTATATATATATATAGTGGATCATAGAATTAGTTTTAAGTCGTTTATCGTATTAGGACACATTATTTATTAGTTTCGGGGAGGAGGTTAATAGGTTTAGAACATATTATTCAAGTTAGAACTTAAATATTTTATTTTATATTTTTTGAAATGTATTTAATAATATTGACTCGAGTTGGGAGCAAGTCAAGCTTTTATTACGAAAATGCCCCAACTATGATATCTTTCCACCCCGACCCTCTCCCCTTTCTCCCCGACAACCGCCCCCTCCCCCCCCTTGTCACCCCGCCACCGACGACTACCGCTGGCCACTGTCGTCGTCCCGACCCCTCACCGCCTCGCCACCGTCATCCTTGCCCAACTCCCTTCTCCTTTTCTCTGCTCCCTCTCCCCCACGATCCTCAGTCTAGCCGCCAGCAACCTTGTTGTCACTGTTGCCGGTCGCCGACTGGCTCCGGCCACCCTACCCCACTCATCCCTCGACATTCCCGATACCTTCCCAGCCCATCCTTCACATGCACGGCAACTTCAGAAACGAAGCCGCCGCTGCAAGTTGCTACCTCTAGCGACTGGCACAGCCAGGGGCCGTCGTCTTCCTCATCCCCTCCTCATGCCCTAGATCACCTCAATTGCACCAACACCTCCCCAATCAAAACCCCCTTCTTTTGGTAACCTTTGCCCTAGCCGGCCACCTTCCTTGCCGCCAGCAACTAGTGCCGCCATCAATGATCACCTTGGTGATCTATTTCCATCATCGACTCCCTACTACCACCCTTTCCCAGGTCCTCCTTGCTTACCCGACCACTCCACCTAGCTGCCGCCTTTTTCGACGCTTTCTTGCCATGGCCGTTCGAAATTTTCTGCTGGACAGCAGCCGCCAACCATGGTAACCTGGCCATGAGTGCACTGGTTCCACCAACCCAGCCCCCCAACCGCCATCACCTTGCTTCGGCAACAGTTGATAATCGCAGCCCGTCTCTGCGTGACTGACGATTAGGTATAGAATTTTATCCAATTTTATTTAATAATGAAGTGTTTCATGATCTTATTGTGATGCAAATGGTGTGATTGTAAATAGATGTTAGTTTAAACTTAAATGCTTGTTACTGTATGATAATGGTGATTAGGGTTAGATAATTAATTCATAAATTACGTATATAGTTTTTGTGATTGAATGCCCTAGGTTGGGACATAGACAAAAATTATTGTGGTTGTCTTGTATGGATTGATAAGGAGTGTAGCATTTATGCATTGTACTAGGCGTTAGTATTTAGTTTTGTTGTGTAGGTATGAAGTAGGAGCTCGCCGCCTAGGTGTGAGAACAGGCTCATAGCTTTTGATAGGTCCATTTAGGATTCGTCCCTATTTTACGCTTTATTCTATCGTATTTTTATTTTATTACTTACAGGACAAGTTAAGTGATGTTTTATCAGATCCCACTTAACCCAGGCCATTTAATCAACCAATTTTCCGAATTAATAACCCTCGAGGATGAGATCCCTCGAGTATGTTTTTGAAAACAAGATCCACCACAAGTTGCCTTCAAGCTTATTATATAAATCTCTTCTTAGTACTATATATATAATTTTATTGCATTTCGATGAGACAAGAGATGGAAAAATTGACTTGCACGTACCATGCGCGGGTACGTGCTAGTCAAAGCATGCTCTGGATTAGTAAGTGGGGTATTCAATTCCCGAGGGAACTTAACAACTCTGGGTTTGAGTTCCTCACACCCTAAGAGGTAGAGGTTTATGGGTACTATTAAGTACAGCGCATGTTCGGACTCGTGGCTTAAAGGGTACTAAAGGCGACTTCTTGAGAGTACTCGGCCTCGTGCTCAAGGCCATGAGAAATATGGACGAAATGAGAGGCATTAGGATATACTGGTAGCCCCAAGGGACCAGGAAAATTAAATTAGAAAATGCCAAGAGAGGCATCAACAGACCAGTCAATTCGGGATGCTACCTAATCTGCAGCCTAGCGGCTCCTCAATATGCGCCCTTCAAAGAGTTCTGGTGTAGTATACGAAGGTTTTTCTTCATATAAAAGATAGCTCTCATAACCAATTTGTTTTAGCCATATTTTGGACCAGTAATATTCGTTGTGTCAGCCTAGACGGAGGAGTAGTGATGTCACTTGCACACACATGTCAGATGATAGAATGTTTAATATTTTCTTTCTGTTGATATTATATTGAGAATGATATAACTATAAGACATGATGATATGATGTGAAATGCAAATAAAATGCATAGGTGGGTCGAGACCCAAATTCATAGTGTGATGTATACAGTAGATTAGAATTTTGTGTGAATGCAAATATCTGATATATATATATATATATATATATATATACACACACACACACACACACACACACACTCCCACTGTGTTGCGCTACATGAATTAGCAATGCATGCAGTGCACCACACGAGCTGCTGGATCAAATCCAATGGCTCTTGTTTATTCCCCCTGGCAATGCGCTCTCCCCCCTGGGGTAGTGGTCATTGTGGCAGGGCGGCGACCCAGCCCCCAGCCGCCGCCGCCCCTCCCATCCTTCAACGCCCAGCAGGGGGGTGTGGGTAGGGGCGACGGAGGCTGGAGGAAGAGGAGGACGGGGGGGGGGGCGGCAGGGGATGGGGTCGACAGGGGTTGGGGCATGGGTCGCCGCCTCCCACCACGACAACCACCACCTCTCCCCTACCACTGCCCACCGCCGCCCGGGGGGGGCATCACTAAAGTGGGGTCCGGTCGCGCCGCCAAGCCTGCCCCTAGTTGCTGACCCCTACCACCACCTGTAACACCCCAAATCTGGTTCACGCTCTGAACCAAACCGGTATGTTACAGGCCCCGGTTAGGATCGGCTAACCCGAACCTAACTCATACGGATCTAATCTCGGCGTCTTAAGATGAAGATACAACTCTCAAAGCATGGATGAATGCACAAACCCTAACATGGTACTACATGAATGACATGCAATTCAAACACACACCAATACATATGCATATATCAACAATTTTAATCACACATAATATAATATACCGTACATTCATTATAAAACTTGGGCCACACTTCTGCTGCGCACTCTGATCACATCTCACCTCTTGTCATCATGTCTTAGCTTTTCATCATGACATAACATCATATTTTAATAACTAATCATGTCACATTATCATGTTTCAAGCATTTATTCACACCATATAATAATATCATAACACAATATAAACACTCAATTGACTGACATGTGTGCAAACGACAACAATGCTCCTCCAACTCGTAATTGGTACCTACATATAGTATAAAAACACGTCAGTAACAAGTGTTACTAGTCCGAAAAATAAAATAACTATAACAAGCTGGCTATGAGAGCAAACTCTCATATGAAAGAAAATATCATATACTCCACGTGAACACTCTGAAGGGCACTACTAAGGAGCCACTCGGCTGCAGACCTGGTAGCATCCCGAACTTACTAATCTGCTGCTGGTACTGTGCCGCTCTCGGCACTTCTTTTTCAGTACTTCATCGTGAAACTTTATCCTAAGCCCTCTCCTTACCTCCATATTTCTCCTGGCCTTGAGCACGAAGGTCGAGTACTCTCAGGCAGTCGCCTTTAGTACCCTTTGAACCACAAGTCCAGACATGCACTGTACTAAACAGTACCCGTTAACCTCCACGTTCTCAGGGTTTGAGGAACTCAAACGCGGAGTTGTCAGGATCCCTCGGGAATGGAACAGTCCACTGGCACTAATCCAGAGCCCGCTTTGACTGTCACAGCATCCGCTCATGGTACGTGCAGTCGGTTTCTCCATCTCTCGTCTCACTGAAAACGCGAAAACTACATATATATAGGGCTGGGTAGGGATTTATATAATAGGCCCAAAGGCAGCTTGTGGTGGATCTTGTTTTCGAAATCATCCTCGAGGGATCTCATCCTCGAGGGGTTATTAATCCGAAAATCTGTTCGGCTAGATGGCCCGAGTTAAGTGGGATCAAATAAAACGCCACTTAACCCGTCCTGCAAATTATAAGATAAACATACAATAGAAAGACGTAAAATAGAGTCAAGTCCTAAACGGACTTGGTAGAAGCTCCAAGCGTATCATCGCGTCTAGGCGGCGAGCTCCTATTCCGTACCTACACATCAAAACTAAATACTAATGCCCGCTAACTAAATGATGCATCAAACTCAATACAATTAAACACAAAATCATTAACCGTCAAATAACCATAAATATGAAAATAACTCTAACTCATCCTATTTATGACAATTTTATTGTATTTTTCCTAAGTTACATCATACACGATTATCATGCTCAATTTACTTACTTCATTAGATCACTGAACCTTCATGCACTATCAATCACGTCATGTAACTTATCACTTCATCACTTATCCTCCATGCACTATCAATCACATCATAAATCAACCCTAGCATGCTATGCTAACAATCATCATCAATTATAAATAATCAAATCGGAGGTAATTATACCTCACGTCGTCGGCAATCGGCGACGGCTAGGGTTCTGTCCCGCGTCTCGGAGCTCGAATTCGGCGCTCCTCGGTGCCCGACGTTCGATTGGGCTCGACTGGGTGAGCCCCGCGGAAGATCTGGTGAATTCCAGCGAATTCCAGAAATTCCGGTTTTCCGACGGTTTTCGGCGGTTTTCCAGCCGCTTCCGGCGGTTTTCTGACGACAGTCGCCGGCGGCGTCTACTGGCCGGAAAGTGGTCGTGTTGGGTACCCTTGGAACTGGCTCGGCGAGCCCGACTCATCTATGAGGTCGACGTGGCCAACAGAGGTGGTGGCTCGCGGGAAAATGCATAAACAGGGCCGGCGGCGATGGGTGGCTAGATCCGGCCGGCCACGGCGGCGATGGCCTCCGTTCCGGTCGGTGGAAGGTCGTTGGAGGGCTGAGAGGTGCTGAGGCGACCGACTGACCGCGGTGGTGCCGGTCGCCGGTGGCGGAATCGGCGACGGAAGCGCAACGCGGGCGCGGCGTCGTGGCGTGGCTTCCTCGCGTCGCGGCGGCCCGATTGGGGCCGGACCTGGTCGGGGCAGCATGGCGACGTCGTCGCGGAGCTAGGCGGCGACGATCGGCGGCCGGGCGGGCGTCCACGGCAGCGGCGGCGATGCGCACAGTGGCGGCGCGTCGAGGTAAGGGTTTGGGGAAGAAAAGAAGGGCGCGGGGGTGTGTGGTGGCAAAGTCGTAAATATTACTTGACTCGTCTCCGACTCGAGTCAAAAATAATATTTAAGTTGTAAAAAAATTCCAAAAAAATTTGGGAAAAATCCCATAAAATCAAACAACACCAAAAAATCATAATGATATGCTCTAGAACTATCAACCCACCCAAAATGCCTGTAACGCATCCTAACGCGGTAAACGGCCTAAAACTAATTCTACGATCCATTATATATCATAATAAAAAATGAACTGCATACTCTTATATATTCTGATAACTCATTCTTTTCTGCTATGTTCATGACGTTATCATCATATACTTGGGTACACATGACCCTCATGGCTCATACACGAGACCGGCGTCGGCTTAGTACACGTGTTCTAAAACTGACTTGACTCGAAAATAACGGTCGAACCGACCGGTTCTGAATGTAAAACTGTAACTCGAATCGTGGGTTTTACACCACCCCCCGCCACCGTCGGGCCTGACTCGAGTTAATAAAAATTAACTCTGTCCCAACTCGAGTTAGTAAAAACTTGACTCGGTCCCTACTCGAATTCATAAAAATTTGACTCGGTCCCGACTCGAGTTAGTAAAAACTTGACTCGGTCCTGACTCGGGTTAATAAAAAATTGACTTGGTCCTGACTCGAGTCAGTAAAAACTTGACTCGGTCCCGACCCAAAATTAATAAATAATGCGTCCTAACTCTATAAATGGTTTTAAAATTAATTTTGCGATCAACTATATATTTAAAAAAATAGCATAGTCTTATATATTCTGATAACATTTAAATTATGTTGATGAATTTTGAAACACATCCAAGCCAAAACACATGAGAGCCATCTCATTTAATTTTCTTCCACATGATGAATACAAGTACAAACCATGAAAGATCATGCCCGCAAATAAATTACAAGTTACAAATCTGTCAAGTTTGATTAAAGCCAATTACAAATCATGGACACAAGTTATAAATCACTAAGATTATACAATCATTCCAAATTCGTAGTTATCGTAGTCATTCTCCATCACTGCTTTGAGATTCGCCATCACTGCACTGATGCCCCTGGATAGACTCTATGACTCCAATTTCAGATGGAACATTTTTTTGCCTATATATTTAAAAATAAAACATGGAAAATAATTACATAAATTATATATAACAAAGATCAGAATAAGGTTTGTGTTAGGCAACATTACCGATGTGCTACAATTGCAGGGCAAGGGTGCTCATCATGCCCAACTCCCCATTTGTTGCAACCATGGCATAGCCTATCTTTTACCATATGTTCCATTGCAAGTTCTTTACCACTCTTCCACCTTTTATCACTTCCTTTTGTTTTTATTGTGTCGATAGATGCACTTGTATCCCATGATGCACTTTTATTCCATAATGTACTTATATTTCATGATGTGGATCATCTACCACATCTTCTACCAATTTTTCTGTCTCCAACAGTTTTTGCTTGACGAGTTCAAAGATCTCAGATGATGAATATGCCTTTTTGGCTCATCAATTGAATATGTAGTGCAATTCTCCCCAATTAGAAAATAAAGTTTTATTGCAATCACCACGAAGTTCCACTCCATCACCATCAAAAACAACTTCTTTGGCTATTTCAATTGTCCATCTCTTCACGCATAGAGTTGAGGAAAAATATCACCCTCATTCAATATCAGTACATACAGCAAATGCCTACATAGAATACCTTCACTTTCCAATAGTTTACAGCTACATGTGCATCTACTGTCAACTCCTATGTAAGTAACACGTGAAACCAACTCTTTATTATTTCTACAGCATGTTACATCATATTGTTCAACATCCTCCCCATCTAATTTCTTATGAGATGAGCAACAAACCAAACTGTATTGTACTTCTTCTTGAAACTTACAAAAAAATTTCTAAGTATAAACCTTTGTCATCTTACATTCCATCTTGAATGGAGTGACCAATTTGGGGCTTTTATATGAGTTTTCATAAGATTTTTTTGCCTCATTCAATCTCTGTCTTTTAATAGCTCTCTCAAATTTATGTATAAACTCAATAAGGTTATTTTTTTTGTTGACATACCTTGAATAAAATGAGTTTTGAGATTCACTTTGTTGCGAACTTCTTATACCAACCAAAAATATACCTGTACTATACACATACACCCACATTTGATGAATTGCATATGTGGATTTTAACAATTAATTTTCCTCCAAGTAATTGTCTTTCATTATTTCACTCTATTGTGATTCAAATTTTTCTTTATTTTCTGCACCATAAATTAAACTATGAAATGACTCATAAAACTCCCTTTTGTGAGCAATTGCACCTAATTTTTCAGTTCCATCTTAATGATATGCCAATTGCAAAGACGATGATATGTTGAAGGAAATATCAGTTTAATTGTTTTATCCATTGCAGGATCTTGATCAATAACAATTGCCCCGGGATGCTTTCCATCCATGCATTTCAAAAATGTTTTAAAAAGCCACACAAAAGACTTAGTCTTCTCATTACACAAAAAAGCACATCCAAATGTAATAGTTTGCTTGTGATGGTTTACTCCGGTGAATGGTGCAAAACAAATGCATATTTATTTGTATCATATGTTGTATAAAAAATAATCACATTTGAGAAAAGTTGATAATTTTGCAACTCTATCCGCCCAAAAACAATGCTTCAATCTACCATTATCATCAACTTCATAGCAATAAAAAAATGAGTCATTCATCTCTTTCATTTCCTCAAAATGTTCCATCAATAATTGGGCATCAATTTCCTTTATCTCTTCTTTATTTTGTCTGGGCATTTTTAATATCTATCTCTATACAACAAATATTTTCAGCCCCACCTACTTCAATTTCTAGCACTAACATTACTTGAGAAGTTTTTATGTTAGCCTCTGCAAATGTGTTATTCAAACTTCGGTGCACACATGTAACATGCTTACGTGACCTGAGAAAAATGAGTTTTTGATAGTGTAAGGAGTGCGTGACTATGTCCTTCTTCAAAATGCATGACCTTCCATGTGCCCTCTTTATTTTTAATTACACTGATGCATGCTTAACAATCTTCTCTAATGATAGAATAAGTTCTCTTTTTCCTTTTGGGGATATTTCTCTCTTTCGTTTGCTCATACTCATACCATCATTATTATTATCATCTCCATATCCAATTTGTATTTTACACTCATCTTCTTTTGAATTTCCTTCTTTAGAAAACACAGCAGTTGAGAACATAACTCTTTTGTTCTCCTATGATAATTAGTACTATGTTTATGTACACCAAATCCAGTCATTTTTAAATAATTAGTGTAGAAGTTGAGTGCATCGTGCAAACTATCAAATTGCATTCCAACCTTCGGTTTAACCTCATCTTCTACAATAGGATAAAATGTTGTAATATGTTAGCCTAATTCTTCTTTGGCATTTCCTTTATCTTCAAGATTGCCACTCTTAAAAAATACAAAATTTATAAAAATGAAGAATCTAATCAACTAAAATAGTCACAATAAACATTCTTTCATCAAGTCAAAGTAATTTCAAAGGCTTAACTCTTACCTGATGCTCATACGTAGTTGGATTTATTCTTTGTTGACAAATGCAATTTTGGCCTCATCGACTCCACTCACAAATATTTTTGACCCGAAAACAGTATTTTTTAAAATCAATAGAAACAAAAGTACAAGAAATGAGGGCAACCATTATTTCGTCAAAACATCCTTTTTTCATCATTTAGAAGATTCACTGTTTAATTTAATCAGATGATTATAAATACTCTCACTTAGGTCTATTTACACACACAAAATAAATGCAACAAAATTCGAATAACGATAAAAAATAGCCCACCCTTGACGTGGCGAGTTCGGCATGGGAGGGTGGGGGCAGTGTGGCAGGGGCGTCCGAGGGCGGCTGCGGCAGGCTAGCGCCAGCTTGTGGCAGGGAGACTCTAGCCGAGGACCAGTGGCAGGGTAGGGGCTGCGACGGGTAGGATCAAGCGGTGGGCTGGGGGCCACTGGGGGTTGGCAGAGGGGTCCGGCAGGGCAGGGCGGCGGAGTGGGCGACGGGGGAAGGACCGCGGGCCGCAGCGGGTGGGAGCAAGGGGGTGGCAGGGTGCATCAACGGGGGTGGGGGGCAGTTTGGGGGCTGCCGCGAGGGGGTGGTCGGGGTGCGTCCGGCTGCGGGGTGGGGAGGCAGTTTTATAGACGCCGGGGGAGGGGCGGGAAAGCCATGCACGGGCAAGAAATCCGCACGCGGGGGGGGTGGGGGGGGATGGCGTTAGGTGCTACAACATGCAACCGTTGGCTCAAATCGATCCAGCGGCTGTGTATGCATATATATATATATATATATATGCATGCATGCGTCAGCATAGCGTTGTGTTGATAGGGTGGCTATCCTGATTGCACTTTTAAGGGATACTCTATCCGATTTATTTTAGAATTTTTATTAATTTTATTGCAATTGTTGTTGGCGTGTAAAGTGGTTTTTCATGTTATCAATATAGTAGCATATTAGTGTTTTATGCATTCATCCATGCATAGCAAGTCGTATCTTCATTTTAATGCCCCGAGAGTAGATCCATATGAGTTGGGTTCGGGTTAGCCAACCTAACCAGGACCCGTGACATGCCGGTTCGGTTCACGAATGTGAACTGAATTTGAGGTGTCACGCATATTTACTTGTATAACCATTGAGTACTTTTCAACATAAGTTTACTAAAATTTTATACTAAAATATGAAAATAATAAAAAAATCAACTCCTAAGTGCTGATAATCTTCATCCCACCACTCTAAAGATCACTAACATGTGTACATACAAACATCTCCACTCAATACTAAGTGCAATACTGAATACTAGAAAAAGCGTGAGGAGTAAAAAAATAGCAATTAATTTACAATTCTAGTTGCAACCAACATAATTAATAAACATAATATTCATAACTTTGCTTGAATTGAACTTAATAGCATGTACTTATATAGCATGCTTCACCTTTAAATCTAGTGAATTACTACCTAAGTGGCTAACTTATGAGCCTTGGTAGATTAACATAGAGTATATTATTAACATGTAAACATAATAGTCACAATCTTGTTATAGCTGAACTTTTGGAGTCCTAAGTTCATTTTAAATATTGCCTTTAGCTCAACCTTTGTAACCAAAAAAGACATCTACTTGCTCAACCTTTGTAGTTTACTGAATTAACTATGTTCCAACCTTTATGGCATTTAAACTTGACCCTGGGTCAACCTTTGTAACCCTAAGACTCATTAACTATAGATCAACCTTTGTAGCTTTAAGTCTTAACACAAACTATCTTCATTACCCACCTTTTGTGGAAAAAAGATAGGAGCACACGGAGAAAGAATAATTGAGGAAACATCGTACTTAAAACTCATGGCTCGTCGTTTATAGCCTGGTGGCTGAGCCTTTATAACCTATGGCTCACCTTTGTAGCCAAGCAAAACTTAGAATTTTTACTCTGGTGTTCTTGATGGAGGATCTCCACCAGAATCCATAAAGTGATCCACATATATGGTAAGCCACTAATGATCACTAGTGCTATCAAAATTGTGGACTTAACCTTCATCGGACCTTATGTGAAGGTAATGCACCGAAGATGATGACCTAGCACGTTACTAGGGTTGTCTACTTTAGCTCAAAAAATCATAAAAATATATTATTGTTTAGCCTAGGCTCTGTCATTACTTTGACTCGATACTTGAAAAACATGACTTTTGTTACGCTTAGACCCTCCTAATGTTTTGACTTAGCATTTGAAAAAAACATAGCTTTATTTTTAAGCTTAGGCCTTGTCATTACATTAGCTTAACATGCATAAAACCTAAAGCTTAACATTTCATTTTGCTTAAATATATACACAAATATATAAAGATTATTATGTCAAATCACAAACTGGCTAATCTGTTTCAACATCAGTACACAAGAGATTATAAAACCCCCTAAATACAACTAAACATACTTGTTTATGCGTCACCTCAAGCTACTAGATGTTCAGCTGCTCCACCTCTAGTTTGAATAATAATATAAAGTGATATTAATGCCGAGAGTAGTTTACTCATGCCTACATGATATGGCATGACATGAACATGATACTTATATAACATACAAACAACACATATTACATGTATATTACCTTATACAAGCATCACAAACTCATTAACTATTCATAAACATGTTTAAAATAACAAAATGAGCATATTAGGATTTTTAGGCACCAGCACTGCAGTACTCACAAACCCAACTACTGTCGCAACCATTACTTTTCTATTTGACAGTGCCCCATTGCTGCTTGCCAGTGTCATGGCATTGCAACAAAAACCCTAGTTTGTTCTTTTGTTTCTTATCCGAGTTTTATCCAATTTTAGTGAAATAAAATATGGTTGCTCACGCTATTTAGGAATAGACTATTGGGTTATAACAAGTTTTTAATCCCTTATGATTTACCCTACTTTTTTATATTTTTTCTTGAAAGGTAACATACATATAAGTCAGAACTTGTCCTGAACACGCAACAAATCATACAAACAATTTTAATTCATTTTTTTAAACTATGTCTTGCTTAATTATCATGATAACCTCATGTATAAACATCAAAACATCGCATCAAATTCAACCATGGACCATGTTCTTAGTTTCTATTAACATTTCTATGTAGTCCTTCCATAAAACTTGAATAAAAACATGAACTTACATTAAAATCATACATAATTCAATTCAACAAACAATAAAACTTAATGATTCATTATATCCATGTATAAACTACATAAAATTAAGGTATAGGTTTTAATTTCTAATATTTAACCTCATTAATTTTTTCTATAACTCAAGCCCTAGTACTTTTTTGCAAAGCTGGTAAAAAGTCAATTCAAACTCGCCAAATTTCAAAGGATGAAGGGTACGAGGAAGCCAAGGAAGAGGGAAAGAAGGTGTTTGATGTTGCAATAAAGGAGAGGGATTGAAGTTTAAACAAAAATTGGAGGGGAAAAACCTCACTCATGATCCTTATACACCCTTTTACCCATGTTATGTTCAATTACTTTTTTCATTCCCAAGAATTAGAAAATATTAAGGAGCTTCTAGTACTCTGACCATCTAAGTAACCATTGCTCCCAACTATTCAATTCGATGTAGATCACCTTATCTAAGATGAACATCTTATTGGTGATAAAAGTTTAGTTCGCATGTGTCCGTGCCGAACTTGTTTACAGTAACTTTTCCTTGTTTGTTTACTTATTGACTTGTGTTTTGATATCGATCAAACCTTTATAAATAAATTCTTTAGTATCTTATTTCCTCAAGAGAAATATTTATTTATCATACTATATATCCTTATTATTTCCATTGGATTATGATTCGGTCAAGACCGATTGTCCCAAAAAATTTCTTGTCCATGTATCACCTTTTGAATTTTCCTTATTTATCCATCAATTTGTAAAAATCATAACTCAACGTATAAAATTTCAATTGGCCTGATTCTTTTTGCATGTGAAAATTTAGTGCGTCTACTTTTTTCTTCTTAATTTAAGAAGTTTTGGGCTTTGTGCCCACGAGCTATAATTTTTTTAATTAACTTGTCTAATCTGTCTAATACTCCAAAATAACAAAAATTGTCAAGTATTACAATAGAGCCCTTACAACAGAGTCGACCAATTGTCCAACTCTGGGAGTTGCGCTATTAATATTTAATAATTAAATATAAAAATAATTGTGAAGTCTTCACGTTACAAAGTATGAAGAGTATTTTTTATCAAATTGAGCCAAACTAATTCCGTTATTATTGCCTGACAATTTTGGAGCAACCAGTTTACCTTGGCTAATTCCAGCTAGCGCCCTTTTCTTCAAAAATATTGTTTTTGCCTCCTTTTAAAAAATAAGCATAATACTTTCTACCTTGTTCCCAATTATATAAGGTAGGAAATATATTCAGATATATTTAAAGAATATATGATGTAAAATTAATATTAATATAAAATTAAGTTGAAAGATCTCAGAAAAAAACAACAAATTCAAAATTAAGTTGTTTTTCTTCCTTTGCTAGCTCCCTCCTAATTATGTTTTGCAACTACTACCCAAATCCGATCATTCTGAAGCTAGATCCATAAGACAGCGGCCCAATCTAACCTTATGCTACTTCTAGGCTTAGGATGGAGATCTGTCCGCACCTAAGCCAACTGCCGTTGTGGTCGATGTCAGTTAAGTTTGTGTCATGTCCGGTTCATTTAATTTGAGTGATATTTTTTTAAAAAAATGTACTTTTTACTAAACATAACCTTGTTTAAGTGAAAACTTTTATCTTTTTTAGGATAAATATATATATCGAAAATATACTATTTAATAATAACAATAGTACTCTTCGGTTAAACTTTATGTTAAAATAAAAAAATAACTCATACTGATATTTTTTTAGAAAACAAAACTTTTAGAAAAATATGGCCGCCTATAGTTGACAGCATGGTTGAAAATCATGATCAGATGGGTGACTTGGGGCAGCGAGATCTTCGATCATCCAGTGCTTCTCCCGATTCTTAGAGTTAAGACCGGCCAATTGTTTGGGTGTGGGATCGTCCGCCCCCTCGAATCGGTTTTTTTGTGATTTGGGTTTAAAGGTTCAGTGGGATCGAGGCGCCTTTATTTCGCAAAGAGATAGTACGATGAAAATATAAAATATTACAAACAATAAAATGACAAGCAAGAAATTTTTAACATGGTTCCTTAGAGTTCAACTTAAATCCCTAAGTCAGTCCACGGTGAGATTAGTATTCACAATCTACTATTTCTCTTATAATTTTTACAAGTTACACAAAACAATGAATTTTTGCAGCCCTAATCAGTCTGTAAGGCCTTCAAATTATTTTTAGAGTGTTGATAGGCTGAACCAGGCCATCTGGGTTGGTTCAAACCAAACAAACACCTAGATCGGATCGGATGGCGCACGTTGGCATCCTTTCCTTCTGCGTTCGCCAGTCTACGGGTGGTGTACGGTATACAAGCTCCAATCCGGGTCTCCGTTTCATAACCGGTCACGGTCTGGCTTTGCGGTCGGAGACTGGGAAGAAAATTTGGTCTCGGACACGACAAAAGCGGATGCGGTCAGTAGTAAACGGGTCCGACAACCCGGCTGCAGTGGCGGTGCAATGGTGGTTTTGGTGGCTCCGGCGGCGGCTTTTTCAGCAGCTGAAGGTGGCGGAGATTGCCCAGAACTGTAGATCACAAACCTATAAGCCTCTTGACTGTGGTTCAACTATCGGTGGTGGCTTCGGTCGGTCGGTCAGAGGCCGGAAAGTTAGACACTTTTCTACACTTTTGTGCTACGCTGCTCCGATCGGTTACTTCTCAATTTTTCCGGCGACCTCGGCGATGAAATCCGGTCGATCTCCATTTGGGTTTCTATATCATTCCATCATCTTCACTTGATCACAACGGAAGGGCTGGGAACGACCGGCGCTGGTCGGAAAAAATCCAAGAAATCCACTGTTCGCTACTCTGTTTTCTGTTTTTCCGGCCAGCAACATCCTCGCTTCTTAATTTTTCCCAATGGCTACAGCGACAAACTTTGACAAAACTCACTTGGGGTTTCTAGACCACTCCTCTGTCTTCACGTTTCACCTCACAGCAACACTGGGAATGACCGGTGTTCGACGGAAAAAATTAGCGAAATCAAACCTTCGCTGCTCTATTTTCTGTCTTTTCTAATCGGCAGCTTGCTGGCAGAATTCCGGCGACGGCTGGAGACTCCGGCGATAAAACTCGGTCAGAGATGATAGCCGGCATGACGGAAAGTAGACCGGTGGTGAGTGTATGACTGAAGACGGTACTGGTCAACTGGAGCACTCTCCAGAAGATGTCTGTTTTCTCTGCTATTCCCCTTGCTCTGGGCAACGTCTTCTCCGACTCCGGCGAGGTAGGGGCATGGCGACCTGGGTACTTTTTCTCGGTTGGGTACTGAAAAACTCCTCCTTCCCTTGGCGAGTGGAGATGGTGATGGGCTACCGGCAATCAGTGATGGATAGCAACAAGTATTCCTCCTAATACATCCCCTGTTTTTACCTACAGAAGAGAAAACTTCCCTTTCAAGTAGATCCGATGCAGCAAGGCTGTGACATTCACGTGTCGGCGATGACTTCGGCAGCAACAGGATGTGGCAGCAGCGCCTTTCCTTGGCGGATAATATCAGACCTCCTTCTCAACGAGGTAGGGCTCCACGACGATGTGCAGTGATCGGCAAAGTGGCAACAGGGGAAAACTCCAAACCTCTGGGGTAACTTTCCACGGCTATGCTCCGGCGAGGCTTGTCAAAGGCGGAAACTTGGAGCGACTTGGCTGACAGTAAACTCCTCAAAAGCTCCCCAATAGGTGGGCGACGACCTGGACTGCTCTCCTTGGCTGGTAGGCACGACGCTCCAAGGCAAGCCAGAGCTTCACAGATGTTGGATGTGTAGCAGTGACCACGGCAGTAGCGTGGCTCCGGTGATGTGGCGATCCTGGTAGCACTCCACAGTAGTGAACTCTAGCCTTCCACGGCGGCTATGGCAACGAGGCTTTGCGGCAACAACAACAATAAGGCTTCACGGCATTGTTGGCAAGGCACAACAATCAGGATTCATGGGTGGAGACGTCACAGTCATGCATGATGGGGAAAGGCAATCTTCTCCATCCCTTGCTTCTTTTTCAAGCCATGTATTGGTCGGTGAGACAAGGGTCACAGGAGATGATCTCCGGCGAGGTACTTTTCCCCTGCTCTCTTTTCTTTTCTCTTATTCTTTGTAAAAGCTTTGTCTTTATCGTACGAGCCACCCTTTCAATCTTCTGTTGTATGTGTTTATATAGGCGTTTGAAGAATTACTCAGTTCCACCATTTGGGGCAGGGAATCATAGCCATCCCAACTTTTTATATAAATTGCCTCCTTCTATCTTGGAACAGCACGGACTAGTTCTCTCGTAATCTCCTCTAGTGGTTTAGAACAGCATAGACCAATTCTCTAGAATTTATCACGTGAATGAATAATTTCAAAAATTATACACGTGATCGGATAAATGTAAATATTTTCCAAATAAATATAAATATTTGCCGGGTAAATTTGTACAAACATTAGCCCCCTTGCCGATTTTTTGCAAACTTGGAAAGAAGAATTGGCAATAAATATAGTTTGCTTTTTTCTTTTTTCTTTTTTTGCATTTTTTCCTTTTTTTTCTTTTTTTTTTGAAGAACAATATTTTGCTCTCAAGCTAGGATGACCCATTCTGGGTCACTGTGTGATAACTGCCCATCATTTTGATTTCGGAGAGTAACTTTTTTGCTCGATAACAGTGGTCTCCAAATCCATATTTCTTTTCTTTTACTTTTTAGATTTGGGTAACAATGGGGGAATGACAATTTTGTTTCTACTCTCAGCTATGACTTCTCTTTCTTAGCATCCCAGCTTCTCTGGTGAAAAGATCTCATGATGTCTTCTTTTCCTTTAATGATATAGAGGAGACCTTGTTCTTTTGTAATGCCTCGTACTATTTGTTGAACTGTTGGCTTCTCTTCTAAACCTTTAGGAGTAGTAATTTCGATTAACGCCCCTAACTTCTTGTCCAATGTCGAGTTGGATGGTGATCTTGATTTCTTCGGTAATACAAAGAAATGAAGGCAAGAAGTTGATCTTGTGTTTGTGTTGAACTCCTCTTGCTCTTCGATTATATTTGTCAAGTCTTCATTGCTAGCAATTGTGATAAGGTACTTCAAGCTTTCACCTGGTAACTGACACTTGGTCATGAAAGGGCTGCTAGTAGAAAATGTACTCTTGTTTGAGTAACAAGACTTGAATAAGAACAATCACGATCCACTAAAACAAGTCGTGTGTTTCCTTCAATGTAATGTCTCTTCCTTCCTTGGATCGCTATCTTTCCGCCATAACTGCAAATCAGGCAAAGTTTTGTCTTTCCATATTGCATTGAATCCTTCAATTTAACTTCTTCTTGAGTCAAAGATGTTTGAATAACAAGCTGATCTTCTATCTTTTCTTTATCAAGATCCTTTCCTTCGCAAAGTCTTATTTTTTGATCAGTTTGAACTTCAAACTCATGCATCATTGGAGATGTAGGGAACCCTTTCTTCACTTCTTTAGTGGAAACAGGTGGCATTTCCATGTCTTTGACCTTAACCATCTGGGCATCCATTTTCTCATTTTTCCTTCCTTCATCTAGCTTTTCCTTTCTCTTTTGAGACTTCATTAGTGAAGATGAGTTGCTCACTATCATCACATTGGCAGTTGAAGTTTTGTACTTTATATCACCTTTATCAATTAACTCTTGGATCTTCTCCATCATGTCTCGACATTTCACCGTAAAATGACCTAACCTCTGATGAAATCGACAAAAATTTTCGTTCTTTTCATCTTCTGGCTTTGGCAAAATTTTTTGGAGTCCATGGTGTGATCTTTCCTTTGTTCTTCAACACGTCAAACCATCTCTTAGTATCTCCAGTGTTGAAGGTATAATCTTTAATATTCCTCTATTCACACCGTTGTCGAGACTCTCAAGTTGTATATCTTGGATTTTCACTTCCATTCTTAGTCTTCACTTTCCACTCATGATCCATGTGACCAAGCTCGGTGACTGCATTGCTTGATGCTCCTTTATTCTTTGTTGAAGCCAAAATTCTGTTGAGTTCCTCATATATCAGCACCCTTTCAAAGAGTTCTGCAAATGTGTTGCATTGTGCACCACTCAGGAACCAAGCTGCTAATCCAGAGTTCATCGCACAAATCTTTACAAGCTCCTTGATCTCTGGAGCCTCTTTCATTTGGGATGAAAGACTTCTGAATCCTTTTACATATGTAGTAAATTCTTCACCCGGTTTTCTCTGACATTGCCTTAAATGCTCAATCTTTACCGGGATATTGATTGACTGAAAATGCGTTATGCATTGTTCAATGAGTTCCTCCCATGATCTGATTAATCTGGGTGGGCGATTGTTGAACCATCTAAGTGCATTACCATTGAGAGAAGTTGGGAATTGTTGTAATTTTAACTTTTCATTTGTCAAGATTATTCCACACTCAATCTCGAAGATTGTGATGTGATCTTCAGGGTTGCCATCTCCATCAAACTTTGTGAAGGTTGGGCACTTATACTTCTCAGGAAAAACCTTTGTGTAGACTTCATTAGCTAATGGTTGAAGACGCTTTGTCACTTCACTTGATTCTTTATCTTTCTTTCCAATCAATGCAGTTATAAGTGCGGCCTGTGCATCCATTTCTGCTTTCAACTCTTCATAACAAAGGTCTGACATTGGTGCTACTGCCATGGTTTACAATAGGGCTTGTGGCTGACTTGCTGGTAAATCTGTAATAGGAACTGACATTTAACTTATTGGCATTACTGACGGTACCGTTGGGATGGGTACCGTGGTGGTGATTGATGGTGGAAACACCATAGAAGATAGTTGTTGGGAGCATGCGGGGCTATACCACTAGTATGGGTATGGTGGTTGGTAATACGGTGGTTGTTGAAACCATGTTGAGTGAGGGAGCAAACTATGTTTAGTCCAACTCCGTTGCATAGTGGGATAGTGTTGCATCCAAATCTGTTTGGGCAACGAACAAAGTTGTAGATGTTAGGTGGGTGGACTCAATACTTGAAATGAGAAACAAATTGTTGATTTTGTGAGGGATGTTAGCTTGACTCCTCAATGTTGTGCCAGTAGCTGGGAGTGAGGTAGATACAATTGGATTTTCAGAAGTCGAAGACATCTGTCTAGCCTCCAGGGGTTGGTCCATTGTTGGATATTGTATGGGATGGTCGTCTTCTCTTCTTGATGAGCTCCTGTTTGCAGCACTAGCCCGTTGCATCTGGGTGAGCATTTGTTGTATCATATCCTCAATTCGTTGCACCTGCTCTTCACTTTGGCGGAATCTTTCTTCAATTGCTTGATTCAGTACTTGTCCTCCACTTGTCTGATTTGTTGCTGTCAAAAGCACTTGTTCGGCTTCTAATGGTTGGTTTATCTCTTCATTGCTTCTTGGACTTTGATCTTCTCGTCTCAACATGTTTCTTCTTGGAGTAATTCCTCCTTCATTTCCTTCATTCAACACTGCTTCGAGCTGCTGGCTTCTTTCACACACATTTCCCGCTATGTGCTGACTTGCTTCCATGTTTAATTCAAACTGTTGGCCACCTTCAGTTGATGTGGGTGAATTATCCTGATTATTACTTCTTTGTCGTGCTGCATTCCCTGTCTCTGGTGCCATTCCTCCTTACATGCACAAATCTTCAAACGATGCTGCTACCTTCTAGCTGGTCCCCAGTGGAGTCGCCAAAAATATATTTGGGTGCGGGATCGTCCACCCCTCGAATCGGTTCTTTTGTGATTCGGGTTTAAAGGTTCAGTGGGACCGAGGCGCCCTTGTCGCGCAAAGAGATAGTGCGATGGAAATATAAAATATTACAAACAGTAAAATGACACGTAAGAAATTTTTTTACGTGGTTCCTTCGGGTTCAACTTGAATTCCTAAGTCAGTCCACGATGAGATTAGTACTCACAATCCACTATTTCTCCTTTGATTTTTACAAGTTACACAAAACAGTGAATTTTTGCTACCCTAATCAGTCTGGAAGGCCTTCAAATTAGTTCTAGAATGTTGATAGGCCGAACTAGGCCGTTCCGGGTTGGTTCAAACTAAACAAACGCCGGATCGGATCGGATGGCATACATTGGCTTCCTTTCTTTCTACGTGCCCCAATCTACGGGTGGTGTATGGTACACCAGCTCCAATCCGGGTCGTGGTTTCGTAACTGGTCACGGTCTGGCTTTACGGTCGAGGACTGGGAAGAAGGATTTGGTTTTGGACACGACAAAAGTGGATGCAGTCAGCAGTAAACGGGTCCGACAACCCAGCTGCAGTGGCGGTGCATGGTGGTTTTGGTGGCTCCGGTGGCAGCTTTTTGGCAGCTAAAGGTGGCAGAGATTGTCCAGAACTGTAGATCGCAGACCTATGGGTCTCTTGACTGTGGTTCAACTATCGGTGGTGGCTCTGGTCGGTCGGTCAGAGGCTGGAAAGTTAGACACTTTTCTAAACTTTTGTGCTACGCTGCTCCGATCGGTTACTTCTCAATTTTTCCGGCGACCTCGGTGATGAAGTCCGGTTGATCTCCGTTTGGGTTTCTATATCATTCCATCATCTTCACTTGATCACAACGGAAGGGCTAGGAACGACCGGCGCTGGTCGGAAAAAATCCAAGAAATCGACTGTTTACTACTCTGTATTCCACTTTTCCTGCCAGCAACTTCCTCGCTTCCCGATTTTTGCGGTGGCTACAGCAACGAACTTTGGCGAAACTCACTTGGGGTTTCTAGACCACTCCTCCATCTTCACATTTCACCTCACGGCGACATTGGGAACAACCAGTGTTGGTCAGAAAAAATTAGCGAAATCAAACCTTCGCTGCTCTATTTTCTGTCTTTTCCAATCGGCAGCTTGCTGGCAGAATTACGGCGACAACTGGAGTCTCCGGCAATAAAACTCGGTCAGGGATGATAGCCGGCATGACAGAAAGTAGACCGTTGGCGAGTGTATGACTGAAGACGGACTGGTCAACCGGAGCACTCTCCGGAAGATGTCTGATTTCTCTACTATTCCCCTTGCTCTGGGCAACATCTTCTCCGACTCCGATGAGGAAGGGGCATGGCGACCTGGGTACTTTTTCTCAGTTGGGTACTGAAAAACTCCTCCTTCCCTTGGCGAGTGGAGATGGTTATGGGCTGCCGGCAATCAGTGATGGATAGCAGCAAGAATTCCTCCTAATATGTCCCCTGTTTTTACTTGCAGAAGAAAAACTTCCCTTTCGGGTAGATCCGATGCAACAAGGCTGTGACCTTCAGGCATTGGCGACGACTTCGGCAGCAACATGATGTGGCAGCAGCTCCTTTCCTTGGTGGATAATAGCAGACCTCCTTCTCAACGAGATAGGGCTCCACGGCGATGTGCAGCGATCGGCAAAGTGGCAACAGGGGAAAACTCCAAACCTCTGGGGTAACTATCCACGGCTATGCTCCGGCGAGGCTTGTCAAAGGTGGCAACTTGGAGCGACTGGGCTGACAATAAACTCCTCAAAAGCTCCCCAATAAGCGGGTGACGACCTGGACTACTCTCCTTGGCGGGCAGGCACGACGCTCCAAGGCAGGCCAGAGCTTCACAGATGTTGGATGTGTAGCAGTGACCATGGCAGCAGCGCGGCTCCGGTGATGTGGCGATCCGGGTAGCACTCCACAGCAGTGAACTCTATCCTTCCACGGCGGCTATGGCAACAAGGCTTTGCGGCAACAACAACAACAAGGCTTCACGGCATTGTTGGCAGGGCGCAGCAATCGGGATTCTTCCCTTGCTCTTTTTCTTTTCTCTTTTTTTTTTTGTAAAAGCTTTTTCTTTATCGTATGAGCTCCCCTTTCAATCTTGTACTGTATGTATTTATATAGGCATTTGAAGAATTTCCCAGTTCCACCATTTGGGGCAGGGAATCATAGCCGTCTCAATTTTTTGTATAAATTCCCTCCTTCTATCTTAGAACAGCACGAACTTGTTCTCTCGTAATCTCCTCAGACGATTTAGAACAGCATAGACCAAATTCTCTAGAGTTTATCACGTGAATGAATAATTTCAAAAATTATACACGTAATCATATAAATGTAAATAGTTGCCATATAAATATAAACATATGCCGGATAAATATGTACAAACACGAATTTAGGATTCCACGGTCAACTACGTTTGGCTCAACCTACTCCGTATTATGACTTGGCTCAGCAACACCTTGGGGTGAACCAGACTGATCGGGCTGGTCCATGCAAGCCTGACCTACTTAACATCCCTATCTAGTTGGATGTGAGAATGCTATAAGCCATGACACAGTGGCCCAATATAGCATTGGGCTGCTGCAATGCTGTGGACGGTCGATTTGTCCGACAAATCTACAAAATTTCATAAATAGTCATTTTTTAATATTTTCTATCTCAAATATTTAAAAAATTAAAGTTTTATTACATATAAACTGATTTCTATTTTTTATGTCACGTATATCCAATTCATATATTTTAATTTTATTTGCCTCATAATTTTTGCTTTATTGATATAAATACCTTTAATTTAACTTCAAATTTTATTAAACATATTTTTTTTACATTCCATATGATAAATGCTTTTTTTAATAAAAATTTCTTCAAATAAAAATATATTAGATTAAATAATAATTTTAATTCTAATAAGTACGGCAAGTTCAAATTCAATTTTCAAACACTCAATATATATATATATATATATATATGAAAAATCTTGACCATTTAAGAAAGTTATTTTTTATTTGGCTTTTCAATTCATAAATAGTGTAATTTTAAAGCCTATTCATTATTTGCTAGTCAATCTTTTTATTTTTATATATGAAGTTGGCAAATATTGTAACGTTTATCGAAAATGAGATTTTTACGGGTATTTTTGTCATTGAATAAAAAATAATAAAATTTGAACATAATTGATATAAAAATTTTAAAAGTGGTCATATCTCGTATAAGTTTGAAATTTTGGTTATCTTTTAAAGAAAAATTTGATATATAGACATCTACGATATTTTTCTAATTTATCCCCCACCTAAGACAATCATGGCAGTGACAACCAAATTTGTGTCATGTCCGCTCTATTTAATTTAAGTAATACTGTTTTGTTAAATATGTACTTCTAATTAAGCATATCCTTTACCCTCTCAAAAAAACCATAACCGTTGCACCATTCCAGTTTTTTTCTCCTTTCTATAAATTATATATTTAATTGTCAGATTTCAAAAAAATTCGGATAAAAAATAATTTTCTTTTCTCAAAAAATATTTTAATTTCTTTTTAAATTTTAGAAACAATACAATACAATCTTTTTTTAGTTACCCAACGAGAGAGAGAACACAGTTTGATGTCCAAAACGAGAACAGGTGTTACAACTTTAGTCCATGGACGCACCAGTTGTTGGGATGGGGTCGTTGTTCCCAGCACAATCGGGTTCGAGATGAGTAGCAAGGGCTATTCGAGTGGTGAAATAGCTGATCGAGGTTAATACATGTTATAATTGCAGGGCAGACAAACTAAGTGGTTGTGCTCGAGTGATGATGAAACCTCAAGATGGCGCTAGTTGGGTGCTGGTGACCGAGCATCGCAACCAGGAGTGATTGGCGTGTTGGCATATGTGTCGGCGGAGTGAGGTTGGGGGCAACCGAGCAGTGCTGATCATTCTACCAAGCAATGTACGAGCAGCATGCCGAGCAGTGAGCCAACCAACGTACCGAGCGCAAGGGTGTACTGAGCCAAATAGCAGCATGCTAGTAATTGGAGTGGTAGCGAGATCCAGCGGTAGAAGTATGACGGTAATTTGAGCGGTACACAATGTCCAGTAGATGCACACTCCGACTTTTGTAGTGGCGACTAGGGACGTATTTTGAGGCTGTTTTGATGTTCGAGAAAGAGCCAGGGTCGAGCTAGGGGCGAGACGCGATGACTTATGGTTTAGCCAAAAGTCTGAGTTGAAGTTTACTGTCGATAAGATACAGTGTCTTGGGAGATTAGAGTATCTTATTGTCATGCACGAGCAATGGGTTTGCAACTGTTCTCCAAGGGATAAACGTGGATGAATCCAACCAGAATTGTAGTTGTAAACACAACGACGTGGGCATATCTTGAGGCAATCTTTTGGAGAATAGATTAGGAGCAAGATATTGGTTTATCTAGAGTCTAGGGTTTACACGTGAGGCTTCTCTACTAAAGGAGAAGTCCATCTACAAGAAAAAGAAGAAGAATGCTGGAATTGTTCTAGTGCAAAGTTTGTGTCTTTCCTGTGGAGTGGAGAGAAACCTCATCAAGTAAGGGAGCATCATTAAGTGATGCAGGCTGGTTTGGGGAACTAGTTCTTCACAATGGACGATTGCATTGGTTGGTCGAAGTTCGCCTTGGAGTGAGGTACGGCTTTAGTTCTTCTACAACTCGTTTGCAATTACTAGTTGAGGGTCTTTGCATGTAAAAAAGTTGGTCGTGGGTGACAACTTGGGGTTGTGAACGTGAGGACATATTGTGAGTGGGGTACTCTTTTGTTCTCACTGCTTTTCAGGGAAGAATCAAGTACCATGGGTTTTTCATATTGTAAAAACTATGATTTTTATTACAAGACTCGAACTTAAATATTATGAAATAAATATCGATGAACCAATATGGTTGGTTATCAAGTCAACCGGTCATGGTTCGACTTAAGGTCACCTAGAAAATATCTATTCATGAATGGATGATAGGGTGTGAGAATTTAATAAAGGGGCTTGTTGAACCTAGGAAATACCTATAGATGATGGGGTATGAGTATTTAATGGAGGGAATGGTTAAAGCATATATATATGCAGGAGGAGGGGATCGTTGGGGGAGGGGGAACTTTTCCTAGCCGTCAAATTCTTCTTGCCGCCTCTCCGTCCCAGGCGACCTCCTCATTTCTGCGTGAGTATTTCATCCCTCATCTTATTTATTTCCATTAGGATTCTTGCATGCAAGGTTTGTTGGAGATGCCCTGCTAAGTTGCTAGATCCCTAGCGTCTTATACATGGGGTTCTTGTCGACTGCTTGGTATGAACTGCTGCAAGTCTTTCGGGTCGGGTGTTTGTTTTGTTGTGGGTGTGCTTCTTTGCTTCATCCTTCGATTAGTAAGAATTGTTGGGATTCTTTAAATTGCTTAGTTCTTTTGTTAATGGACATGTTAGAATGGACCTGACAGCCAATAATGGACATGTTAGAATGGACCTGACAGCCAATAATGGATATGTCAGAATGGACCTGACAGTCGATAATGGCTATGTCAGAATGGACCTGACAGCCAATAATGGACATGTCAGAATGGACCTGACAGCCAATAATGGACATGTCAGAATGGACCTGACAGCCAAAAATGGATATGTCAGAATGGACTTGACAGCCAATAATGGACATGTTAGAATGGACCTGACAACCAATAATGACTAATCTCAGAATGACCTCAGAGACTACCTAATCTCAGAATGAATTGGGAGACAAACTTTTAATCTTAGAATGACCTGAGAGCCTATAGAACTACATTGAGCTTGATGCTGACATGGGTATGTAGGCTAATCAAGATTGTTTGATTTCAACTCACTTAAGGAAGAATGAAAGTATGGTTGGTGGTTCTTTTACGAACTCAGGGTAGGAGAATGGATAATAAATTGGACTTCTTTTTATTTTCTTGTGTTTTACATGTAGCTTTGGGAAACATTCCAAGACTGTGGAACTATTATTATTATGTCTTGACTAACCATAATTTACTTTGAATGAGTCATACTTATGGTTTTAATAGAAATCATGTAACATATAAATAACGCCCGGACCGGTTAGGGCTAGTCGTTACAGGGTTGGTTTGGTATAATTTCGAGTAACGCCTAGCCAACTAGGCCCACAATATTGTGAAAAATGGCAGGTCATTACACATATCCATGGTGTCAAGCAATCAGGGTAGATGATTGCTTGTTTCCTTGTTTTCTATTAATTGATTCAAGGTTGGGATAGGGGCCCCGTAATTGTGATGTCAACATCTGATTTTGTGACTGGGTTGCAATACTGACTAGGGGGTTTGGTATTTGCGGATCGATAAAGGGTGATCGCTCATAGTCGCTGCATACTACTACTTGGCGGGGTTTATAATTACTGTGTGTTGATTGGTCATGAACTATTTAACGGTAGTCGATCAGCAATACCGAACGTTGTGCAGTTGAGTGCCGATAATTATGATCGGTGTTGCACTGTGTTTGTACGAACGAGTGGGAAGCCTCGTGCTGCTATTCTGAGCGGTAATCTGTTGTGTCACTATTTGCAGCACCATTGTCCAAGCAAAGGGGAATTGCTTCGTGCTGCTGTTTGAAGCGGTAGTTGCGTGCTGCTAGGCATAGCGGCAGCGTGTAGTGTCTGTGCTGCTATTTGGTAGCGGCATTTCTGTTGCGTGTTTGGGGCGAAGGCTGGTGTTTTGGGTGCGAAACACGCCATGCAGTTTGCTGTTGGGGCAAAAAATTTTGCTCCATTGTGTGCGCCCATGACAGAGGTATCAGAGCCAAGGTTTGGTGGAACCTAGGGTGACAAAGTAGGTCTAGTAAAGCAAGTGCACACATTGCTTTCAAGGGAAGGCACTCCACACATTACCGTTGAACCAACCTGATGGATACACGTTCTACCGATGCCTTGAGGGAGAGAGGGTTGCACAGCTGGAGGTGCTGGTAGGTGGGCTTACCAGTGATGGAGACGGACATACCGCCTTTGACAAACTGCAGTCCTTAGCAGAAGGGTTGTGGGACTTGAATACTCGATTTACCACCTAGGCCGAGTCCAGTCATGCAAGGGGTGAAATGATGGAGATGGGGGATCTCCGGGCTGCTGTTGAAGCATTACATTCATATGTAGTTATGCTCAAGCAAGTGTGGATGAGGCAGCCTCAAAAAGTACTTGCTGATTGTGCAGCAGAAGAAGCCAATCTGGGAAGGCTCAAGTGCCAGAGCCAAAGAAGTTCGTGGGGAATAGATCAGCCAGGGATCTAGAGAACTTCATCTGGGACATGCAGGAATACTTCACTGCTGCCAAAGGTCTCGAAGATAGACAAGTTTCGATGGCCAGCATGTTTATGACTCGGGATGCCAAGTTATGGTATCGATGCCGCACCGAAGAGGATGATGCTGCTGGTCGAGCCCGGATTGAGATTTAGGAGTCCATGAAAAAGGAGCTTCGAGAACAATTTTTGCCAACCAACACTACATAGTTGGCGAGGTCTCGATTGCAACGATTGAGGCAAACAGGAATTGTGAGGGAGTACATCAAAGAATTCAGCTCTTGTCTCCTCGACATCAAAAATATGTCTGAGGATGATAAGTTATTCAACTTCATCAACGGTTTGCAAACATGGGCACAGATGGAACTTAAAAGGCAGAAAGTACATGATTTGCCTGCGACTTTGCTGGCAACTAACGCTCTAGTGGATCTCAAGCCGGCAACCAGTAATACAGATAATGTGTAGGGCAAGAAATCCTAGAGTGGTCAGGGAAGCCAGCAAGATGGCCAAAAAAGCTGTCTAGTTGACCAAAGAAGAAGGGGCAGAACTTCAAGGCAGGATATCAGGACTGGAAGGTGGCTGATGTAAAGAAGTCCGAGTGTTTTCTATGTAATGGTCCACATCTGCTCGTGCATCTACCCTTCAGACACTCGGGGCATGGAGAGCTAGACGTACAGCTTCGAGGGGAGCTGATTTGATGTTTGTTCCATGTGTAGTGAATGGGAAGAAGGTTTCACCCTTGATTGACACTAGTGTGATGCAAAGTTTTGTCTCCAAGGGGATGCCTATGAAGCTAGGGCTGAAAATCGGGACCAACCCGAGCAGGATTAAGGCACTAAATTCTCAAGCAAGGCAGGTGGATGGCATTTCTAGGAATGTTAGACTATGCTTGGGAGAGTATGAGGGCAGAGTGGATCTCATTGTCATCGAAATAGATGACTTTGGTTTGATCCTCAGCAATGCTTTCATGGGGACTGCTACTAGAGTGGGAGTGTTTCCACAACTAGGAGGTATACTAATCATGGACAATGCAGGTGCAAGCTTTGTTCGTGCCAGTGGGAGGCCTTCTAGGGTCGAGGACCGCACTTTCGGAAATGAGCACTTGTCGGCAATGCAAGTGGCTCGAGGGTGCAAGCAGGGCACCTAGACTTATCTAGCTATTATTGTGGAGGTCCAACCGGATTGTGTGGTGGAGGTGCCGGACGAACTACAGGGACTATTGGAAGAGTATTCTAACGTCATGTGATGCCAATAGTCATTTTAGGCACATCCTCCAGCACGATCCGGACTTGCCAATAACCTAACCTTAGGTCCAGCTTGGTGAAGACCCATGCTCCACTTAGCCTATCAAACAGATCAGCTATCAAAGGAACATGGTACTTGTTCTCGATGGTCACCTTGTTCAGTCCCCGATAGTTGACACATAATCTCAAAGATCCGTCGTGCTTTTCCTCGAACAGAATTGGCACCCCATACTATGCAATTGATAGCTGAATCTTCCCCGAATCCAGCAGCTCTCCTAGCTAGATTTTCAATTATGTGAGTTCTTTCAATGACATTCTATATGGCGCCTTTGCTGGTGCTCTCGTCCCTGGCTCTAGCTCGATCCGGTGTTCGACCGTCCTTTTGGGTGGTAACTCATCTGGCAACTCTACTGACATGACAAAAGCTGGTTGATAGAATCAGTGCGGGACTGGTTCCTCCTCAATGCGGGACTGGTTCAGAAATATTGGCTAGATGATGGTGTGGTCTATGCTAGTGGGGGTCTGTAAAAC